>JAMKCH010030648.1:0-17171 GCA_023653785.1 Ophioderma brevispina | reverse complement strand
CTGCCTTGGTGCCATTTTCCATATTTAAAACCAATGTTTTTTTTCTGATTGGGTACCATTTTTTTTTTTTTAGACCGGCTGTATTAGCTGAAAGCTAACTAATTTGGAAACAACATGGCTGCCAACTGCCATTGAAAAAGTGCTCCATAACTCGTTTTTCTAGGCCATTCCTGGTCTTGTAGAAGGAATTCTTTTAGTGGAAAAAGTGCTAACATAGGTGTGGACAATGGACAGCCACCAGAACGCAAATCCATACATTTCATGAACTCTATCCGAAAGCAACATAAGTGCAGAGTTGTGTAACAATGGCAGCTATTTTGCAATAGATGCAAATTAGGTTGATTAAAATATGACTATGGAATTTAATTTTGGTTGTTTTTACTCAACCACCTCATTTAGCAGTTTTTAAACCTAAATGTCTTCTACGAGTCCGACAGGCCGAAACTAGTTAGAGTGCAATTTCATGGCGGTCCATTTGATTATGCCATTAACCGATGCTTACGTTGTCCCCTTGGAAGTCTTGTATACATACCTGTGTTATGAGTTTATTGTGTACTAGTGTATTAATAAACTTAAGATTAAATTTTCATCAATATGATCCTTGAAAGTGAAGTCCAAAATTATGCGTCAAAATTTATATGAAAATGGTGGCCATTTTTGGATTTTATGCAATTAGGTTTATTAAAAATGTATGGAGTTTGAGTCTGGTAGTGTCAATTTATCAACATCTCATGTTATATTTTGTCACTAAAAAATTCCTACAAGCTACTACTTTGGAACGTCTATCATGCAATAAGTTCTTACAGAGTTTGGGAGGACTCTTTTTTTGTCCATCTATAGGGTACACCATTGCAAATATCATCTCGTAGCCCAAGAACTATCTGCCAAAGTTGCTTGGAATGAGTAAAGGGGGTCTCTCATTGAGCTGCGTTTTGCTTTCTGTAGTTGGTCTGGTAATTAGGCCGGGTCCACCTTTTGATCCCCGATTTGATAGATAGCTTGTTTGAATTTTTGTAAATCACATGTGTAATCACTGTAAGATATTCGAAGAGACCAGGCACATTTTGAAAAGGCATGTGCTTGCAAATTTTTCAAAAACCTAGTAGTTTTTGCCTGGTTTAATGCTTTTAATAATGTTCGCTCTCCACTGAAATTTATAATAAGTTCAAATACCCAGTGTTATGGAGTACTTGGGTTTATTCAATACACTTTATGTTCACTTAGAAAAGCCGACAGCTGATCACATCGCGCCTTCCCCCTTCACAGACCACCAATGGTGTCATTTCAAGTCTGAATGGACTGTAATGGGTGCCCCGAAGAAATTTGCGTTTCCTCCAGTTTCCTCTTTTTAAATTACAAACTGGGGTCTCAATTTCCTAATTACAAAATTGCTTCTTTTAGAGCAAATACGCATTTTTGAGTAGTACGGTTTCGCAGGTCGAGTTTATACTATGACAATTACCTAACCTCTGCCAAAATTCAAATTTTTAAATTTGGGGGTGCCTCTTCAAAAATGTTCTATTATGCTTTAACACACTGTAGTTACCCTGTAATCCTTATATACACTCCCATCTTATCAAGCTGTTTTGACCCCATGCAAATTGTCTGCTTTTATGTTTAGAGCAATTTAAAGAATGGGCGACACATTTTGACAACTGGACATGCAGCGCTATTACCATCCGTCAAAATCAGAAAAATCCTTTGCGGAATCTTGCCATATAGGTCCTACAAAGGTCATAATTGTAGTTCTACTAGCGCCCTCTATAATATGCGCTATTTCCATAGAAAGAACTGTAACACGAGATTTTATTAAAAATCATATTTGCCCGCATGAAATTTCATAATTACACGGATGTAATACTGGATAAATACTACTCCAAATCAGTGGTCAAAAGTGTGTCGCCGTTGATATTTTGTTTATTTCTCGTTTTGTCATAAAAATGGAGACTGTCAACAGCTGTGTGATAAAAGCAATTCCAACATATCCCAATTTAGTTTACATTCAGGATATCATGAACTTATTGGAATGTCAATTGGAACCACTAGTGACAGTTTATGGTTGAAGCCTGCCAGCAGTTCTGCCCTGTTTTAGGTCATCCGATTATGTGAACGATCTTATGTTGCCAAGTTTAGTGTGTCTGTCTGTGGGGGGGGGGGTTGTGTGTCAAACATTTGTAACACTTTTGGTTGACACTTGTTCAACTTACTCTCTAGCCTTTTAGTGAGTGAAGGACTAAGTTCGTACTGATAATACTTACCATGAAGATTTGTGTTTTCGGTTTATTTAACTTCAGGTGTGATCTTATAAACTTGGTAAGCAAATGTTCTACATATCAATCAAAACAGTTTAAAAAAAAAGGTGCTTGCATTTTTTGCTGGTATTCCTCTTGTATCTCTTTTTTAGGCCCCCAATGTTATTTCAGAACCTTTCAGTGGCCTTAGGGTTAAATACCGGTGCTTTGGAAGTCTATGGAGGTTAATTTAGAAAGCAGTCACAAACTCAAAATAGTTCACTTGATTTCACATATGCCAAAACTGTTCAATGAGAAAGTGGAAGGAGAGATGTTATCTGCTTGTAAATGAGCTAAATGTCTCCTAAAATCTAATGTGTCCTTCATTAATCTAAATATTACTTTTGCAGACATTTCTTTTCCTTGGTGCCCATACCCACCTCTTGTGACCTTCTTCAACAAACATACACACAACTGGGATCCCTTGGATGAATTCCCTGAGATACCTTGCCAGTTTCCGCCACCTCCACTTGACCCAGAGGCTCGCCAAGCGGATATACGTTATCACGCTGCCTCGGTGGTAAATGGAGATATCTATGTTGCTGGAGGTGAGTGTACCGAGAGTGCTAAATTGTAGAGGTTTAACACATGTGCCTATGTTTTTGATGTTATTTCTTTGGATCATGGTTATTTGTTTGGTTTGATGAATTTTCCCGCTTGGGGAAGCTAGATGAGGTATGGGATTGGGTGAAGTTTTAGGGAATGTGGTGAGTTGTTGCAAGTGAAAAGATATCCTTTGAAGATGAAAGTAAGGTTGCTAAGAGTTGTGTAAATATGGTGGGACGAAAATGTCTTTTTTCTCTGATACACTTGGAACTCCTGGAGAACTTTCCTTGGGTATATGCTATTGTAAACCTGAATATTGTAAGAGCGAGCATGTGTCGCCCGGGGGAAAAAAAAAACATGGATCACCCCTTCGTTTCCCAATACCTCCTGTACAAAACACATTGTTTGCATGTTTTGCTCACATTTTGTAATATTATTGAATTTACCTTGCCCCCTTAAAAAGGTATGTTAACCCTTGATATCCTTAACCTGGTGTAATAACATTATGAGCAATGAATTAATTGCAAAACGACCAAATTTGATCCACTAGCAATAAAAGAGAGACGATTTTTGTAGCGCTACCCCTTAAAATAGCTTTCTGGTAAGAACCATGAGTTTTCTATGTTATTAACTTGCTTTCATGATTTTTAAAAACTTTAGTTCAATGCAAAAAGAAGATATGTAAAGATTGGAACTGACAAGCATCCAGAATTGCCTTTTTCTCATATTTTTGGACCATATAGGAGATGAAAGTGCATGTTTCAAGGACTTAAAATTCAGGGGAGTTTTCACTGGAATTTGCTATAGAATCCAGATTTGAGCTACATTTTGGGTCATTGTAAGGATCAAAATGAAAATTTTTTTCACGCTGGTTGAAACTCTTGCCTACTATATCAAACCATAAAGTGGTTTCTTTTTAATTTTATAGTTTCGATATCAGTACCCTTACAAACCCCTAACCCTAAGGAAAAGGGCTTAATTACCAAAGCAAAAATTTTAATACTTTCCTTCCTAACGCTACCTCACTGCATTGATCTTGCTTTATTTTCGTTTGGCCTTGTTATCACAATGTTCAAACTCTCCTTTGGTAGCATATTAACCACTTGATACAGAAGAGTATTACTATTAGAGCTAAAATGCATGTATTGTAAAACCTGCTATATAATAAGGTATTTTAGGGGTAGGGGTAACATATTGAAAGAAGGAACTTGATAGAGTCACAAAAAACGGATTTATTTTAATGGAATGAAAGAATGATTAATCACATTTACTTATTCATATCCATTTTTGAATGATTTCCGTAAACATCATTATGTTCATTACAGATATTTAGGATTTAGTGTAGAAAATCCACAAAATCATGGTCAAATTACGTTTTGTACAGGCAGTATGGGAATGCAAGAGATTTATGGGGCCTGGGTGAAACATGCTTCGATCTATAATACTTCGGGTTAGTAATGTTTACAATAGAATATACCCAAGGAAATTTCTTCCAGGAGTTCAAGTGGATCGAGCAAAAAAAGCATTTCTGTCCCACCCTATTGTTGTAGATCATGATGCGTGTATGGGGAGTGAGACGGGTGTGAGCGGAAGAAAAAGGGAGATGGGGATTCTGAGGGAGGACAGGGAGAGAGCAATGATGAGGTGATGTGTGGGTGAAGTTGATGGACAGGATGGAAGACAGAGGATTTGATGCAATGTTGGGTTGAAGAGGCGATGGACCGGTTGGCGACGGCAGGAATAGTGTACATTGGTATGGGCATATGTTGAGAAGATAACAAGCATGTTGGTAAGAAGGCTTTTGAGTGTCGAGGTGTGGGAGGTTTTGAGGAGGAGGGGACCGTCCAAGAAGCAGGGGAAGCAAGTGGAGGAGGAAGAGTAGGAGGGTTGGGTTGAGGATGGAGGATGCCATGAATCGGAGATGAAAAATGGAAGGAAGGAGAAAGGGCGGGTGCTGCAAAGGTGAGGTAATCCGGCCACCCCCGTTGACGGGGATAAAACCGGGATTTAAAACTTTGGTTTAGTAGTTTTAGTAGTGGGTGGGTGGGTGGGTGGCTGGATTGCTGCAAAAAAAGCTAAAGCCGACATTGATGATAATACTAATAGTATTAAAAATAAAGTTGTGCTTTCTGCGTAAACGCTCAAAGTGCTGTTGCATTATTACAACATCACAGGAACTGTCACAATCATTTTGCTGCATCTAGGTGGCCTACGGCCAAGCGCATAATCCCTATCAGCACTTGGATGTAATAATATACAAAGTACTACAATAGTTAGAGGGGGAAGGGAGGGAGGATTGAATAGGGGCGCACTATTTTCTTGTGAGGTACGACTAGGGCTATCACCCTAACCCAAAGGTGATAGGCCTGTATCCAGTATTAAGGAACAAATAGCGTGGCAAAACCCACATGGTTTGTTTTATTACACCTCACTATGACTCGGGAAAACAAGGTTGTAGGATCGTCGACAATGGAATAGCATGATTAGTTCATGAATATGCATGGAGATTGAAGAAAACATTGTATATTAGGTAAAATTTCCCTTCATGTTGCTGTCAGGTTTGAGGGCTCTACTTACTCACACTTGATCAATTCAGTTCCACTTTGTATGGATATGGGCATTTTAGTAATTTTTAAAGGCGATGTCGATGATGAACCAACCGAAGACGGAACAATTCGCTTCCTTAAGTGTGGACAGCCAATCATACACTGGCAGAAGCTGCCTCCATGAGACAGATCGAGGTGTCTTTTTCATTGGTTTTGCAGCTAATGCTACTATATGCTGGGGATCGGTACTGGCTCACTTTGGGTGGTTAGACCTCTGCAGAACGATTCAACATGGCAACTAAACATGTTGCCGATCGCAGATACACATACAAGACCCCTAATATACGCACAAGTGCCGTTAGCTCAATGGCAAGAGGCGTGTATGGATGAAGGATTATGGATGAGCAAAAACAAAAGATTTCAATACCTATGTCTTGTTAGCCTTTGACCAATACTCACCAAAATGAGTAGAAGTAGTAGTAAAGTAAACTGTTGGGAGGAACCAAATTTGGACCACAATATGAATTCTCCAAATGTGCACAGTGTCATTGTTGTTCATGACGAAGCGGTTTCGAGTCGGTATGGAAACTTCAACTTTGGGAGAAGTGCCACATGTCAACGAGGTCGACGTCAGGATACTGAGGAATGGTGTCATCAAAGCTCGCATATCATACGAGGTTGGACAGGCTGCTGTTCCTGTCAGTAAAATTCTTGGCGGAAGTGCATTTCACATCAACGGACAGGTATATGTGAATGTGTCGCAGTGTGTACACAATACAGGAATGTGTATAAAGAACAAGGAGCTGAAACTGAAAGACCTTAAAGGATGGGAGGATTGTGATTTTGGGAGCTCAGGTGTAGTAGAATTCACATTAGATATGAGTAAACTGACCCTTAAAAACACTAAGTGACATGTTATTTACATGTCATTCACTCCTGACTGAAACTGTAAGTGAAATCTTGCTCACATGTCAATGACACCTAAAAACTGTGACATTTCATACTTAATGTCGCTGACCCTAAAAACAGTGACATCTTGTACTTGTCACTGACCCCAAAACAATAAGTGACATCTTGTATTTATGTGTCACTGACCCCAAAACAATAAGTGACATCTTGTATTTATGTGTCACTGACCCCAAAACAGTAAGTGACATCTTGTATTTATGTGTAACGACCTCAAAAAAACAGTTTAAGTGACATTGTATGCTTACATGTCACTGACCCCTAAAAACAGTAAGTAACATTTTACTCACATGTCACTAACTGCTAAAGAGTAAAGGACATGTTACTTACATGTCACTGACCCCTAAAAACAGTAAGTGACATGTTACTTACATGTCACTAACCCCTGAAACAGTAAGTGACATGTTACTCTCTTGTCTCCGACCCCTAAAATAGTAAGTGACATGTTACTCACATGTCACTGACACCTGAAAAAAATAAGTGACATGATACATGTTTGTACATGGCCAGATTCTTCATGGTACACAGCCGTTTTCTTACTCGCGTAGTCTATACGGCAGCTACACCATGTCTACTGCGGCAGCTACTGCACAGTACAAACTGGGCTAATTGCGAGGCAGTAGCTACAAGACAGGGCTTGCAAAGTACAGTTATTAGGTATACAGTGATGCGGCTCCTTTGCTGTAACTGCCCCAATGGCTACCCTGTAATTGCCCACTAGGTGGAGAGAAGGTGGATGTCGTGTAGACAGTACCAGAGTAGACACGCAGTTACCACGTAGCTACTCCACGGATACTATAACGCCATTTTGAGAGTGGATGAAAATGTCATGAAATAAGGGCGCTATACACTCGTTCTCTGTTTAGCATTTTTTTAAATAATTTTTTAGGAAAATCATTACGAAATTCAAATCGGGCATCATCAAAAACCCCCCATATTCCCGCACATTTAATAAAAAAAATGCAAATAGGTGCCAAAAATATCACAAAAACAAAATTGACCATGAGAAATACCGCGCGTGTCCTGAGAGCCGGTGTAACTACGTAGCTACTCCACGATGGGGGAGACAGCCGCTGTGTGTACACTATCCGTCTATGCGACAAAAATACATGGAATCTTGGCTGGTGAGTGTACGTCTAGTGGGTAGGTAATCCATGTCTACTTGGTGGTAGTTGTGTGGTAACTACCATGAAGAAATTGGTCGTGTAGTAGCTACTTCTACTACAGACCTGGTTTACCTACCCACTAGACGTACACTCGCAGGCCAGGAATTTATGTTTGGTGCATAGAAGGCAGTGGCGTACACACCAGGGGGGGCAGGGGGCAGGGGAGCAAGTTGCCCCCTCTGGCTTGAAAAAGTGAGACGATATGGACCAGAATATTTATTTTCATTCCTCCTCTTCGGGAAATTTCAACAATTTAAGCCCAAATTTGGGCAAAGTTAATGTAAATTTTGCAATTTCTGGGCTCTATGCACGCATTTTGTCAAGTTAAAACTTAATTGGAGCAAATCTTCGAGATGGCCTATGAATTTTTCCCCCTCTGGCAGGACGACTTGGGAATTTTACCCCCCAGATCGACTGCCGAGGTGTGCCACTGATAGAAGGATGATATACACAGAGCAGGTGGCCTGCGACATCACAGAGTTGCTATACTTTGTCTTGTCTGAAGTATGAAGTGACGGCGCACGCGTATACCCAGAGCCACCTTTCAATTGCAGTGCGCTTGTGCTTTGCCTACGCGCGCGCTGAAAGTTGGTACAATGTATACGCCCGCGTTGTTACTTCATACCAGTGACGGCGCGCGTGTACACCCAGTGCCGCCTTTCAATTGCAGTGCGCTTGTGCTTTGACTACGCGCGCGCTGAAAGTCAGTACAATGTATACACCCACGTCGCTACTTCATACTTCGAGCTGGACAGAGTATATGTAGTTAACTCCAGCTCTAAGCACATACGGTAAATGAAAAAAAATATTTCAGACATATATGTATTAGTATTTATATTAATGGGAATATAAATGGGAATATTAATGGGAATGAATATCAGGAATAATAATAATGGACATTTATAAAGCGCCAGACTCTGGGCCGAATGTCGCTCACTGAGCTGTTGCCTAATTATTATTACGCTGCCATCAGGAAATTGTCACAAACATTTCGCCAGTAATGTGATGTGACCAGTGTATCCATCCCATGCCAAACTTCTTAGACAGTGATTGCTATAGGATAAAGGTATTTATCAGTGCTAAATGAGTGTGGAACAATAACTATGAAATGCCAACCATC
The DNA here is from genome assembly GCA_023653785.1 of Ophioderma brevispina. Lineage (NCBI taxonomy): Eukaryota > Metazoa > Echinodermata > Ophiuroidea > Amphilepidida > Ophiodermatidae > Ophioderma > Ophioderma brevispina. The sequence continues at coordinate 8,536 of JAMKCH010030648.1, read as the reverse complement.
TGTGTGTATGGATGTCTGTTTGAGGTGGAACCCCTATATGATAAGTCTTCCAATAATTTGGAATGTTAACACTGCATTTTATAAAGTCCTCCAATATGCAAAGACAAACTCCAATCTTATTGACACTTGGTGACAATAATTCTTGTGAATAGGGTGATATATGGATGCCAGGCATAGAAATGTAAGGGGAGGATTGATTCTTGTTTATTATTGAATAACTGGAGCTAGTACCTCAGCGCTCTCTCGCACCCAGTGCATGGTGGTTGTTGTTCGGCAAGTACTTGTGCATCATAGTTGTTGCACAAGCACATAACAATCTGTGCATCACATTGTGTTATCGGCAATGTTCCATTGTTTGGTCGGCCGATTTTTCTGCGATAATTATGCAAAAACCAATCAATAGAAGAAAACATGCCTCTCAAAAGATTCCTACATTCCTAATGCACACAAAATCTCCTGATGACTCCTGTTAATTTTTCTTAAGAAAAGAGATAGTCGAGTCAGTTACAGCATGTGGCATCAATTGTTGTCGCTAATGGGAGTCTTGAACCTACCCTCCTCAAGCCTTTGCTCGTATTCACTTTTGGTCTTGAACATCCGACACAAAGATTCACCTCTCATTCACATTACCTTGTATGTGAATGAGAGGTGAATCTTTGTGTCGGATGTTCAAGACCAAAAGTGAATACGAGCGAAGGCTTGAGGAGGGTAGGTTCAAGACTCCCATTGATGCTTGCATAAATGCAACAAACACAAATACTTGCGCCTCAAATCTAGTTATGCCTGAGACTAGAACTGTTTTAGGAAAACCTGCCTATCCAGGTTATAAATAAAACATCTTTGATGTCATGTCATTTGGAGGGATCACTGTCATCTTGAAGTTCATAAGGCCATTGTCCATAGAGAAAATGTTAAGCTAAAGAATGTTAACCTAGCATGTTATGAGTACTCCCATTTGCAAATTACTGCTTTAATTTTAAAGGTGCATTTTGTAATTTCAGCAACTTCTGTTTTAAAAAATTCATTGATCACTAGATATCCCTTGAAGACAAGCTTATTCCCAAAATTTGAGCTGATCCCGATCTTGCGGTTTTTTGTGTTAATGAGCAAATTACCATTTCCCTGTGGCCCCATAGGCCTATGCGGCAATTTCTGTCTCTGTTATGGACAGAAATCCAAATTGCGATTTTTAGCTCAGCATACGTAGTATGCAGTCTATTGGTTATGGCATGTTTGGACTTCTATCACTCTATCTGTCTGTTCACACTTGCCATATGCATCTTGTTGCCCAAACGCTTGGGCCGATGCAAGCGACACATCGGTCAGAATAATCATTGACCCACGGCCCATTTGGGGTGTTCACAAGTTGGTCAAAGGTCATGTGTGCCGATTAAAGGGGCAATTCTTTTGAAAATCTGTAAATAAATTCCTTCTTGTCCACAAATCAATTGTATAAATCACTAGACTTGGTTAGAAGAACCGCTGACCCAAGGTCCATATGGGGTGTTCACAGATTTGGTCCAAGGTCCACATGAGCCAATTAAGGGGCATTCTTTGAAAATCTATAAATTCCTTCTTGTGCCACAAATCAATTTTTAAATCTCGGCTAGACGGGTGGGTCAGAAAACTGCTGAACCAAGGCCCTGTGGGGTGTTCACAGATTGGGTCAAAATGTCACGTGGGCCGATTACAGGGGCATTCTTGAAATCTATAATTCCTTCTTGTGCCAACAAATCAATTGTTATAGATATTCACTAGACTTGTTAGAAGAACCGCTGACCAAGGTCCATATGGGGGTTCACAGATTTGGGTCAAAGGGCACATGAGCCATTAAAGTGGGCATTCTTTGAAAATCTATAATTCCCTTCTTGTGCCACAAATCAATGCTATATCACTAGACTTGGTCCGAAGACTGCTGAACCAAGGCCCATGTGGGTGTTCACAGATTGGGTCAGGTCACGTCCACGGGCCGATTAAAGGGGCACTTCCATTTTCTTTGAAAATCTATAATTCATTCTTGTGCACAAATAATTGTTATAATCCTAGACTTGGGGTTGAGAAGAACTGCTGACGCTACCAAGGTCAACATATGGGGGGTCCACAGATTTGGGTCAAAGGTCATGTGGCAATTAAAGGGGCATTCTTGAAATCTATAAATTTCTTCTGGTGCCACAAATCAATTTTTTATAATCACTAGACTTGGTTAGAAAACCGCTGAGCCAAGATTCCATATGGGTGGTTCACAGATTTGGGTCAAAGGTCACGATGGGGCCAATTCAAAGGGGCATTCCTTTGAAAATCTATAAATAATTCCTTCTTGTGCCACAATCAACAATTGCTATAATCACCAAATGTGCTCAAAAGAACCACTGACCCAGGAGCCATATGGTGTTCACAGATTTGGGTGCAAAGGTCATGTGGGCCGCTTAAAGGGGCATTCCTTGAGGATCTCAAACTGCCGGGCCTACTACTAAATAATAGTAGGCCCTTGGTCTGAAGATCATCTGGGGGAAATATTTTTCACCATCTCCCTCATGATCAGTGCCTATATTTGTCTACTATAATTGCAAACCCGGGGGGGTACTCCTAAACGTCTCTTCCTTAGGCTCATGTGTTGACTTTTCACGATTAATATCGGCCACAATGGAAAATGTTGTGACCCCCGGGTGGTGTCAATAAAAGAGGAGGGAAATAAAAATACTATAAATAAAACCGGGGTGCACTCCTAAACCGTCTTTACTTATCCTCATGTGGGGGACTTTTCAAGATAATATCTCCACAATGGAAATCAAGAATAAAGAATACTATAAATGTAAAAACTTGGGTGGCTACTCCTAAATGTCTCTTACTTATGCTCATGTGGGGGACTTTCAAACTTCAATATCTACACAATAGAATGTTTTGACCACAGGGTTGTGTGCCCATATTAATAACCTGCATGACGCTACACCCATTGGGCTCTGTTTACGGATGCGCCCGAATTTGCACATAAGATTTGGCCCACATGGATTACTAAGGCTCACGGTTTCAGATAATAAAAAATCTCAACATCTTTAGGTACGTCGGGGGGGGGTGGGGGGAGAGGCTGGGATCACGAAATGGCCCATTTAATTGAACTTGATGACAATGATCATTGAAGTAGGGTGATGCAAGTGTTGCAGTAATTTAGGAACAAGGTCATCTTAGAGTGCATTAAGGTATTAAGGTCACTGTCTATATCAAAATGTTAGGTTAGAATATTAACCTAGTATGTTACAAGTTCACCCTCTGATGACAATTATTATGGTAGGGGAAGGTTAGGGCATTAAGGAGTTGAGCTTTGTTATGGTCCAAATAAGATAATTGTCCCATCAGACGCTGCCAACCCCCTGAATCATGTTAACGTCTAATTAGTAACGCTGAACTGTAAAAATCTTAATGAAGCTTGATGATGAAAAATAATCCTTGTATTGTCCCATTTCTAGGACTTACATTGCAGTTGATATCATACTTGATGCAGCTTTAAGCATGCTCAAGATATGCTGTCTTTGTGCGTGCATGTAAAAACGCCATCACTTTAAGCCAGCGTGCGTGGTCGACTAGTGCGACCATCAAACCTCGCGATGACATCACTGCCACGGAGGTATGGAATGGAGTATAGGGTCTGCAGCGTGTCAGGCATTTGAGTTAAGGTCATATATGAGGGTCAAATGTTATTTCATTTATAGAGTCATGATTTCTCTCAAAGACAACCATCAGTGATCCACCACAAAATTTGCAGGAATAGCTTAAAAGTGAAGAAGAAGTCTCTAGAATTCCAAGGTTGAATTTGTTCCAACTGAAAATTGTCAAGAAAAAAACAGTTTCACAGAAATATTCCATTCATTACATGTTGTTGTTAGTGTGCATATGGACAGTAATTAGTAAGATATCCAATTTTGCTTATTCGACTATCTCGATTGTCCTCTAGTTGCCCAGGCTTTTTGTGCAATTTGATCTAGAGTGGACACCAACACAACCATTAAAGGTGATACCCGATTTAAGTATGTAAATTTTCAAGTTGATAAAGCATGCCTTCACCCCAAACCCCTCTGTAAAGTTTCGCTCTGCCAATATTTCAACCGGTTTTTGATGTGGAGAGCACAAACGTGATTTCGAATTCCCATAGAATCACTGTGTGAAATAAAATAATATGGGCACATTTTCACTCATAAACATTCCAAACCTACATCCTTTAGCCTTAAATTCACATGGTATATTAGAAAAATATTAGCTGCGTTTCTTGTGATACACAATTTTGACCACGTGCCAGTAAAATCTGGGAACAAGGCTATTAGCGATCGGACCATGGCTCTTAAATCAGCATGCGCCACTTAGTTTTCTTGGTGTATTAAAGAAATCAATCAAGTCTATACAGAATAAAGTATAAACCCCCTCTATAATTAAAGGGGGATGGCCCGAATTTAAGGATTGAATGTTTCATCTTGATAAGATTTGGGGCCTTGTCGCCCAAAACCCCATCTGTAAAGTTTCGCGCCGATATGTTAATCGGGGTTGTGATGTGGAGAGAACAGCACTTCGGAAGCTGCCCCCATATCCTTTGCGCGTGAACCATATATTGACGGGTAATGGCGTGATTACTCCATTTATTTCTTTTGTCGCCGGAAGTAAACATCGTCCAAGTGTATCACACGTATACCATGTTACGCTAGAGTACCCGGTCACGAACGGTAACACAAAACTCAATGTTAAGCGCTGCACATGGATTTGAATTGCCAGTCCAAAAGAAAATAAACATGCAATGATGCAAGTCCGAAATTCCTTGCCCCGTTTCCGAGCCCGACAAATCAAACATCCTTGCCTAGACTCTGTCTCAACTTCAATCCTAAACTCAGTTACCGTCCCCGGTTACCCACCCAAGTTACCGCCTATTCTTGTAAATCGGACAAAGACCCAAACAAACAGTTAATACAAATAAGTAAAAATGGTGAATATATCCAATGAAACTTGTAATTACTAGAAATTTAATTTAGAAGTAGGGAATCATTGGCGAAGTATTACGAATTAACGAGTGGAATTTGTAAACACAGAGATGATACCCTGTTGTGACGTCCAATCATGTGGAATAGTCCTCATATTACGCGTCGTTGTTTTTATCATGCCGCTGGCGGACGTTTGGGGCCTCACTCGATTCCTGTTCGCTCAATCGAAACGCTCTAAATTCCCTACAGTTGATACTATCTTTCTGGCTGGTTTTTCAGAAATTCTGAGAAGATGAAGAAAATTTGAAATACTGTTGACACAAGAAGCGCATAGCAATAGAGATCATTTCTGCTTGTTTTCACAGACTATACATTAGAACTTGAACCCACTAGACTTAGGGCAGCTCTCGCTAATGTACAGGGGCGTTTGTTTGGCGGAACTATATTACGTGTATTGCTGAGAGGTTCCCGGTGGCACGTAAAAACGAATTTGTAGGCGAAAATGTACTTGGGAAGGTCTTTGAGCCGCAGTTATGTGCGAGCTACAATGTGATTTTTGTAAGTCCCCATAGAGCACTGTGTAAACTTAATATTGGTCGACCAAAATGGGGTACATTTTTCGCTTCATAACTTCAAACCAACCATCTTTGGCCCTAAGATTTCCCAGGGTGAATGAGAAAAATAGTAGTTTCCTTCTATTACCAAATGTTGACCACTTCCGTAAAATGTGGGGCCTTCTGGGGACCAGGCTCTTAGCGATCGGCCATGGACCTTTAAGAATACTAGGGAGTCTCGTGCATAAGTCCAACATGTTGATTTGTACTGCCTAGGTCCATTTGCACACTGTTAGGAGAGGTTCATGCCTTCACAAGCCTATGCGGTTGCTTTGGATCTAATAACTTGTAGGATAATTATGAACACTATACCTTGTTACAGACATGCAAACAACTTTTACTATATTTTTTTGGCAATTTTCTTTTCTGATGGTAGCAAATCAGGATAGTGGGCCTTTAAAGCAAGATACACCTCACTAGATAATTAAATGTCACTAATTCACGAATCTTACTTGTTAGCCTCTAGTGCGTCTGTGCTAATGTTATGCTGCTATTTCTTCGCTGATAATTTAAACCTTTAACAACTGGTTACCACATAGTCTTATTCCCAATTTCAATGAAATTTGACAGTTTTCCAACTTTACCAACTTCCATCCAATCGAAAATCAATATTGGGCTACATAATGATGTAGAAATTACATGTTTTAAAATAAGGCCTAAAAAAAAAATTATTTGAATTGCGTAACCCGACCGACCCCTATTTTAACAAAACCGCCGACCCTAATATTTTAATTGGTTTTATGGTCATGAAAACGCTGAATTGCAAAAACAGGAATTTATGACGTCATACTTAATACTTCGGTACTCTACAGATTGCAGGACATTCAAAATGACAATAAAAAGATGTGTTCAGAAAAAGTGAAGATTTGCCATTGGTTTTTGAAGTTGTCATATATGTTTGTGGTTTTTGGTATGTGAACATAAAAAAAAAAAAAAAAAAAAAAAAATCCGACCTACCTACCCTATTTTTTTTTTCTATGTTTGCCATCAAACAATTTTTTTTAGGCCTAAGATATGCATGTCTATTGATGCAATTGCAAATTAAAGGACCATTTCATGATTTTAGCACCTGTTTTATAAATGGACATTTACCTATCATTGAACAAAGTTTTTATTCCCCAAATTCTAGTTGATTTTGATCTTGCATTTTGGTGTTATTAAAGTGCCTTGTCTCCACAGTCTCCCTCCATCAGCTTTCTGTCCATTTGGGAAACAGAACACATAACAGTGTCTTGCTAGATTGATAAAATTTGCACATCAGAGTTGGCATAAAAGCAATACTAATTAGATACCAAATCATAACTATTTGAGTTGAGTTTTAAATCAGGAAGGAACAAGGCTTTGGTATCGTGAGATCACTCGTTAAATTTCGGAGCTATTGTTAAACAAGGTCTGTGTAGTCCTTTCTGCTACCTCTGTGCAGTGATGTCATAACCCTTGGAAGCAACTTTTTACGCACGCACAAGATGTGCCGTCTTGTGTGCATGTGGCAAAAATGCCGTCGCTTCAACCAGCACTCACTGCGGTTTACATGTGTCGACCATCAAATCTCTCGCGACTGACGTCATTGCAACGGAGGTAGGGAAAGGGATATAGCAACTATGCTTATACACAGGTCCAATATTTGTATTGTATTAGATTTGTGGATATGTGTAATACTCAGATTAACCTAACAGATGTCACTGTGTATGCAACCTACAAGTCGGATTAATAATGTGTCTGAACAGGAATGAACATGATGGTGTGTGCACCTCACGTTAAGGAATGCGTACTTATGTATGCGCCGATGTTGGCGTAGCAAGTTGGCGTATCTCCTGTTCAAGTAATTTTTGTTCCCACTGTATTGGCCCTTGAAGTGCGAACCAGAATACATATCCCGGGGGTCTTTGCTGGTGTACTCTGACCACGCATGTCTCGGAAACCAGGGTTGCAACTTTCTGAAACTTAGTGGGGGGTCCCTTAAGGTGGGTCCCATGTGTACCTCAAGAGTTACTAAATAGGTCTAAGGATCATATTTCCCAATATGTTGTTACACATCACGACAAGTTTCAAACCAAACGAATGGCTCTTCATTTTACATTTCTGTATGCTTTTCATCTCTCAGATGTCAAAAATTCGCAAAATACAGGGTTTTTCATATTTTTACATTTTGAATTTTTTCTGGTGACCCCTACCTCTTTCATGTTCATTTTTCTGGCGATTATGAACTCTGTCAAAGAGCAACCTTGGGGTACCATATTAATTTCACACTGTTCTCTATGGGGCTAACAAAATCATGTTTTTCGCTCTCACATCAAAACGGTCACAAAAATTTACCGATTTGGGGTTTTTTGGTCTTGAAAGCCAGTCTATCAAGAAAAAACTTTATCTACTTGAATTGGGGGGGGTCATCCCCTTTAATTACATAATGCTTTGTTAAGGCAATTGCACGTGGCAGGTTAAGTAAACCGATGCAATGCATTAATGTAGCAGCAGTCCAAGAACTGTTCTAGGCCAGGGTTTCCCAATCTGGGGGTCGCCAAGGGGGGTCGCGGCCCTTAAAAGGGGGGTCCGCGAAATTGAAATGAAATTTTAAGACTTGTCTAAACGGCAGGAACAGAATGGCAAATAAATAGTCACACCAGGTGCACAAAATATACGCGGGCTAAGGGGGATTAGCCCTCAGTTTTCACAAAATAGCCCCCTGTGAGAAAATCTTTGGCCTAATGGTAAAATGCACTACGAGGGCCTACGTTTTGGCATAATTATTTGGCTCATAGCCCCCGTAGCCCTAAGTATTTTGTCCCTTGGTCACACAATTATAACTTAGGCGGAAGCAGACAGTTCAAAGACCAAAATTCAACTCGATTTATTATGAAAATTAGTGGTATTTTTGCACATTATACTTATTTTGAGTAATGGGGTCGCCGCAAGCCAAGTGTCAAGAATTTGGGTCCTCGAATGAAAAAGGTTGAGAAACCC
>JAMKCH010030647.1:0-18398 GCA_023653785.1 Ophioderma brevispina | reverse complement strand
CAGGGCTAGATGGCAGCCACTTAAAGTTATTGACACGCTGTGCTAGGAGTTAGTTACCCCACTGTGGCATAAAATGTTAAGAATATCATTGAAGTACAAGAGGCACGAGGACATTTCCCAGAAATAACCCCCAGAACCGCCTAACCCGCAACCGCCCCATTTTTCGAACCTGTTTTTTTTTTTTTTGTCATATTTGTAATGCTTGTATCATGTATTATACCACATCTGAATTGAATAAACCGAATGGGTCATCTTTCCGTCTGAATTATTAAATACGATGATGATACCACATAAAACCCAAAGCATGCTTTTCTACTATCGTTCAAAACCATAGTTTTTGTTTTCTTTTTTTACTTGTTTGTTCCATAAACTTTCGAAACGTTCTCAGTAAGTATTCTACAACCACCGGGTGCAATTTAGAGAATTCGTATTTCCAAAAAATCACTCCCTCCTCCTCTCCTTTAAAAAACTCACGGTTAAATACATAGTCAGAACGGAAACAAAACATCCCTTTGAAGGTGTGTTCCTCACGCTGAACGAATGTGGAAGGAATGCCACAGACGGAACTAAATTAAACGGCGGTGGTAAAACGGATCCATTTAAACTATGTACTCTGTCATCATTTTAGTTCTGCAAACTTTCCATTCTACTTTCGCATTTCCTGTATTTCCCAATGGAAAGAGAACGCCAGTAAAGATCGCTGGAATGATAATACCAGTTAGTAAATAGAATATTTGTTGGTGTATAATATAATATAAACACTTACCTGGACCTTTGCATAGTGCTAACCAATCATGGCAATTAAGGGCGTTGAAGCAAAACTGTAACACAATTGACCATAGTATAAGCAGGCATAAAATGACCAAGTGTTTCTGTTAGGGACGTTCTCCCTTTCATCTGCAGGTCCGCCCTTTTGTTGATAACCAACCATGCCAAAAAGAGTCCAATCGGTCGATCAAGCTTAGGATAAGGGTTAAATGTAAACTTAGGTTGATTAATTTTCTTTCCTGTACGTGTAGCATTAATTCGTCTGTTCAGAAATAATGTTTGACGGCTTGGTTCAATCATTCATCTATATAAGTACGTAATTTTGGTCAGTCATAACACACGTCGCTATATTTAGGGTGTCCTAATCCGCCTCTTCAACCCATACCCGACACTTTAACCGTTCGGTGTCCTCCTAACAAAGGAATCGATACGTTCTGAAAGGGGACTCAGACTTTACGACAATCCATCAATTGATCTATTATGAAGCATGTACATATTCGATACATACAAGTTCATGTACAATGGTTAAAGCATCTTATTCTGTTGAACCAAAATGAACTTTCAGTTTAATACGCTTTTTATTTTTTGAATCTCAACACCTCCCTACCCATGAATTTCGTATCATCACCACATGCGTTTACTGACAGGAATAAAACGACTAAAGTTGTTAAATACCATTATCACCAAAGACCCGTGTCTTTTGCGTCAACGCAAGTTCCACACCCCACAAAGTTTCTTTCTTTGCCTTTGGATCCTTCGCCAAAAGAAAACGCTTTTTAAAGAATTTTGGTGTGAGGACATAACTTTCTACTGTAACCGTAAGTGAAAAAAATCGATGTTATTTTAAAAATTATGACCAATAATTGTAACTGAAATGAAAGATGGAACTTTGTCCTATTTTGGTTGTTTTGTAAACTTGTCATGCGAATGTTGTATTCATTTTCAATAGTCTAGGTTTTTGTTGTACGACTTCTAGCCTGTTATCTATTACATACCTAAAATACATATTTCAAACCAACACAAGTAAATCTTATTGCGCATGTGGCTAATGTTCCCAAGTGCTCCTTGCGCTTTGACCGGGGTCCTGAACATGTTGAATGGTCAATTGTCATAAAGACCGTTCAAAACACCATAGAGGACTGCCCACTCGTGGCACCACCCATATGTAGACCCTGGGACCACGGCTATATGCCCTCTTAGTTTTCAATCAAACGTCATTTTGACAACGCGTCCTGTATATTTTCGGCTTCTGTACCGTGGTCCCAAAAAACAAAAAACCGGCAACACTTTGTGGGGCAGGCGCCATAAGTTTCAATATTTTTAAGATATGACCCAGAAATCATACCCTGCAGGCCATTTCCAATTAACCAATTGATGCGCTATTACATGATTAACTACAAATCCTAACGATACGGGCACTGTACGTTTTGCGCTCAGACCACCAATATGAATCTCTGAATTCAACCACATTTCCTTTTTAAAGACAGCTATTGCAACAGATATTAACATATGAATGTTTCCATTGGAATAACAGCTAAAAAAAAAACATGCATTTTAACAACACTTAAAAGATCGAATTAGGATGTACGATCAGAGAAAACAACTCTTCGTATTGTAGAACAACAAACTTTTCGTATGGTCCAAATAAGATAGCATTGGATATGAGCTAATCATTCATAAACATTTTGTGACGGCACACAAAAAAGTAATCTTAACAACCCAAAACTTTAATGACAAATGAACATACTGATATTGTTATTGATTTTGTGTTGAAAACAGGTTTTTTTACTTTCATAAAGTTGAGAATGAATATTATTTTAAGTACAAGCAGTTTGCAAGCCAAACGCATTTTTCATTTTAAATGTAATGTGGAGTTTGTGTATGACTTAGTCATAGTTTTAATATCGTCTTGACCCATCTTTTATCACCATAAATTATGTAACTGCAGTCTTTGACCCAGTAGAGTTGTTCTGGCACGAAATTTGGGCAAGTACATGTTGATTGCAATCATTGTATTTGGCCCATTTCTGTTCTTCTTCATTGCAGTCGGTGGTTACCAGCTCCCAGCTCCTCCGTTTTGTAAAATGGGTTCTCGGGTTACTTGATTGCTGGGGTCATATCTTAAAACAACTATTGATTCTACCTTTATGAACTTTGCAGGGGTATTAGCTAACAGTTCCATCTTACATCACAACAAAAAATAAGTAGACACGTGGCTTTTGTTCAAACTTATGTCGCCTGCCACACCAGTGTTTTGCGTTTTTTTGGGACACACGTACAGTAAGACGAACAATTTGACACCATTTTTGAAACAACCGATGAATCTGAAATTTTCCCCAGTGACCTTGAACCCGTTTGCTTTGTAACTCTTGCAATATACCCGCAGGGCAAACTATACATTTTCTGTCTCCTTGAAAGGACTGAATATGATGTATACTTTAAACACATTTGTCCCCTTTATAATATTTGGACCCCTGTATAAACCTTGCCCGCTAAAATACCCTCAGAACACATTTTAAAAAATACACCCATTGATTTTGTGGAATCCTCATACACCTTTGATTAGAAAAACCTTGGTTGCAGTGGCAAGAAAGGTATATGTACTGCTCGTTACCCACTGCATTTTGCACACATTTGAGCACAAACGATGTCAAAAGAATTCTATGAACAACTGTTTTCTACCTTATAATGGTTCTAGGCATCGGCCTAGTCTTAGGCGAAGGATACGGTGAGTCCACACATTTCGATAAAGCAATTTTCAAACGGTATATACAGTTGTGTCAGTCCAAGGGAAATGAAATACATATCAGAAGAATAAAATCAAGAAACTGCATGACGTCTCAACCATTCCAATAAACCGGACACTGAAGAGTACACCTAAGCGACACTGATCACAACAACGGTGTGCAGGAGGCGTACAAAATTAATACGTTAGCTAATACGAAAAGCTGCGCTTCCGCTATCAAAAGTGGGTCGTGGGGTTCCCAGTGTCGCGCGTCTCACATCAAACGTTACTGACATACGACTGTAATCCTGCTCCATAAACGCAACCGCCTCCATAATCCTGCGGAAAAAGATGATCTCCCCATAAAAGGGTGTGTAAAAAGAAATTATGTTTCTCCCATTTTTATCGAGCTACGAGTGCATCTTGGAAACAAACACGTTGTTAGATCGTATAAAGTCCGCGCTATTTAGAGAATAGAATGGGATTTCCTATATGGAATAACACCACTAATAACTCCACGCAGACTTGGTGTACAAAACCCCGGGGTACAAAATGACCTCTCACCACACGGCATTTCTCGGCTATAAGCGACTGGTTATTTCACAACTGATTTTGTTTTGGGAAACTTCGGACGATACCTCGGAACAAAATGGTGAAATTTCTGTGCTCGCATTTTCTCCGATCTTCATGCATTTAATTTTACTCGATACATTACTGTACATTATATGAGTACCATAAAAACTTCTTCACCTGTGGCCATTAAATAATTTCCTCTACCTCTCACAGTGAATGGACAGACCTAACACTTAATGAGGTCTCACTTATTTTGAAATGTACTATAGTGGGCAAAACGTAACAATGGTCCCTACATTGCCTTTGGCGTCAAACTTGTCTACAGAGCTTCACCAAAGAGTAAAATTACTTTTCTGCTGGCAGTAAGAACAGCGCAATAATTTGACACCAGTTTTAATAAAATTTGAGCATTAGATAATTTTTGCCCCAAGATTGACGTGAACCTTATCAGTGCCTATAAGAAACTATACATTTTGTAAAATCCTTGTAATGAGACAGATACATTGGTGTACATTTTAACACAATTGACATTAATTTAAAATATACCCCTGTACCTAATTTTACTCCCTATTTATGCTTGTTCCCACATTTCCCAGAGATTGGGCACAAATTCTGATTCAGCACTCTTCAAACTATATAAAACACGTCAAACCTTCTTCCCCGACCATATACCACATTATCAACACACTTGTGTCGATGACATTCGTGACATAAATGGAATCACCAGTCTGATGGATTGAATTCATAACACAAGCTTTTTATGGATGTCCTCATGTGGCAACAATGTTGAAACATTTACAATCGCAGGGACGGTTAGACGGGGGGAGGGAGGGGGGGGGGGGATCATAGACCAGCCTGTCTTTTTGTGTGTATTACACAATGACATGAAGCTCAATGATTAGACAACAGGGCGTTCGGAAAAGCGGCCCTGATTGCCTCACTTGGACCTATTCAATGTAAAGCACAGATAACACACTCCAACAAAGACAAGCTGACTACAAGGCCGGCAGGGCGCGACAATTCCACTTGACAAGATTTCGTGATTTACAGCATTAAGGGATGAAATTGTAGCCTTGCAATTAAAAAAAAACTATATATTATCCGAAAAGGAATTAAGCTATAAATCTATCACCTCTTTAGATTACCATAAAGTTGGGTTTGTTTAAACTAACTTGCCACGCAAATGCCTGAATGTTTGTGTCTAGTGGCTGTTGGCAATACTCCTTTTTTAATTAATAAATTGATAATTGGGTGTGTTAGGAATCACTTTACTTTGTCTCTGCCAACAGAATTGTTTATTGACAAGGGTACACCCAGTGCGTAACCAGCTTTTTTTCGGGGGGGGGTGGCAAAGGGGGGACAAATATTTTCAGGGGAAAGCATATATTAAATTTGTTAGTATAGGATATGGCCTATGTAACTCAATAATTTTTCAGGGGCAATAGGGGGCAGATTCCTCACACAGGGGGAGCGATCTTTCCCCCCTTCCCCCATCCCCCCTCTGGTTACGCCACTGTTTACAACTTTCCAGTTGTCGTCTTGCCTCATTGTACAATGTTTGACTTTTGGGTCGTAATTAGTGGGGCAAAATGTAACACTGGTCTATTGTCACCAAAATTGACCTCACAATTGGATACAAGTTGTCACCCAAGAATTAAAATACATCATCTTCTTCAGTATGATCATGTAATAATTTGACACCCGGCTACCATCTGAGGTTGCCAGCGGTCTAATGCCGCTGACACGGCGTCAGGGTATAAGAACGATCGAGCGACCTGATTCGAGCCCCGGAGTGTCAGGTTTCGTGGTCATACTCAAATAGTTTCCATACGGTCGGAAATTGCATATAGTGTGATTATGAATTTCTCCTTGCTCCACCCTTGCGTAGAATGTGCAGGTGTAAGCAGGGGCGACGGCGCCTCATGGTTCGGAGAGTCATGTAAAGCGGTTGGTCCCGTGTGTCAGTAAGGTCCAATTCTGAGCACGTAAGTTGCAGACCTCATCGATAGATTGGATCATCCCGGGTCTGTTACCTGCACTAATCACTCTAGGTGCCAGAGTCCCTTCCAACCCGCACTAAGCCATCATGAAGGGTAGGCTTAATCCAGCATAGAACATGTTGAAGCTTTCGTCGCGCATGGACCCTGATATAGCTTATGATGAGGTGATTCATTCAGCATTGGATGATTTTACAATCTTCCCCGCATTTTCCATCGGTCGGACACAAAATATCTGATTCAGCACCCTTCGAAACTATAGAACAACATCTTGAAACCTTCTCCTCAAAACTTTGAGAATTGATTCTGTTCTATATTCTATCGTTTTGGGTTCCGGTGTTAGGGAAACGGGGGTCTCGGTCGAGTATTAAAAGACACATGAGACCATTTTAAAGGTCCCAGGAAATGCAAATAGGCTTTGATGTGGTTTGGTGTCAAGTCTACAGGAGGGACCATAAACATTCAGGACTGGTGTGAATCTATTCATGAACTGAACTGAAAATCAAGTTTCACTAAGTTTCACACTGGTAGTGTATTCTTTTTTCATGCCCTGTTTATTGGAATGGAAATGGCCCTAAGAATATTTGGAGTAGGTTTAATCATCTCATTTCCTGGGACCTTAAGAAGAAGCGCTCCCAATTTCTTTCGAACCTTGCTCATTTTGTTAATGCTTTCATTATTAAATCAATCCTGAAAATGAATAAGCCGAATTGACCCGTCTTTTCTGTCTTTATTAATAACCTGATTTTGGTCTTTATTCTATCGTGCACGACATAAAAATCAAGCATGCTTTCTATAGGGTTGATTGCGATAGCAGGGCTAGTTCACTTAGTTTTTGTTTTCTTTTTTACTGTTTGTCCAATGACCGTTTCGAAACCTTCTCGGTAAGTGTTCTACGTTCAACCGAATCAGTGCAATTGAGAGAAATTCGTATCCCCAAACCCCCCGCCTGTCACCTTTAAAATACCACGAGACACATAAGAAGTATAACAACGTGGAATAACTGCTGTTACTTCCATCGTCATAAGAGGTTGCAGTCTTATTGGACGGCGATGCACCGGAGGAAGTGTCGTGTAAGTACTTGACTACAATTTTTGGGGTCCGTAGTCTTTGATCCCAGTTTTCTTTCCTGGACGATCTGATAGCCTGATTATGGATGGATGGATGGATGGCATGGATGGATGAATTTTAATGGTGGATGGTAAGGGAGAAAGGGATGATTTAGAGAAGGAAATGAGAATCGAGGGAAGGATTATGTATAAATACAAAAAATTTGAAGATACTTTGAGAAAAACAATTGAAATAATATGTCCAATAAAATTTTGGACTTTTTGCAAAGTGAAGCGCTGCAACGATATTTGGGTGTAAACAATGGATCAAGAAGCTGTTGGTTTCTACATGGCTAATGGAAAATCTATGATCATACCAGCGGTATCTAATGGCCTAGGAGTCTTGTGGACAATACTACCACAACGATCGGTTTTCCATAGTCCGCCTTTTCAACATTCTAAACTGCGCCACTTTGCGCCATCTTCCTGCAAAGAGACCCACCAACGCTTCCCATAATATCTAATTAAAAATTACGCTTGCGTTTGTTTTTACTGAATTTAATGTCAATGTTGCCCCTCCTTAATTTAGTTATCAAATATCACAATGATGCTTCTTCAGAAAGTGACATGCGAAGGCGGAGATTATTGACATGGGTTGCTTTCTGGAAAACGAAATCGTGGAAGGCGCCGGAGAATTTAGAGAGTTGAAATTTTCACATCTTAAAAAGATCCTGTTTACCGGATGCACGGATGCGAGTGCGAGACTAAGGTCATAACCAACCTCAAAAGCCTGCTATTTTGATAGCTACCTCTCCAACTTCTTACGCCTCGTCCATAGCATATGGAGCACAGCAAGTATACAATGGTACGAAAAACAATAATCAAAGGACCATCCCTGAAAATCATTAAGATGGTTTGGCCATGTACTGACCCATTGAATGCAATGACTATACCAAATATAATAACGACAACAAAGATGTGTATAGCCGCCAAGCAGACAATTAAAAAACTACTTATTGTATTCTACACCACACACATCCAAAAATTGGGTGAAAACATCAAACAAGAACTCCCTTTTTCAAGAAAACACATAATATATAAACCAACAAATGTTTGTGAACTCAAGAACAGACCACCTGCTTCTTGTCACACCCATGTAGTAAGTTGGGGAAACCCTTTAAAAATGAAAAAGAAAAATGGTGTTCCCCTAGTGCTATATTTAAAAAGTACCTGTTGTTTGTGTAGAGATCTTTCTTATCCTTTCGCACCCTAGAACGCCTGAGTGTTTCTTGCAAATAAATAAAATACTTGAAAATAAATTCAGATAATATTTGGGGTATCTTCAAATAGGGAAACATCCAACAGACTGAAGTTTGGTATCATTTAGAAGTTTCTAATGTCCTTTACAACTTCAAGCAAGGAGTTGACATGGAGATGCGTGTGAATTGCTATATGCCGAGAGATCGTAACATATCTTTAGGATGACAGTTTTCAAAATAAATCCCTAATTTGTGTGCGAAGGGTTAATAACTCTGCTTATTTAATAGCTAGGGATTTATCCAAGGTAGGGTTCACAAAAAAACAAAGGGCCCCCCCCCTATAGAAAATAGGTAATTCCCAGTATGATCTACTGAGTGTACTTCCTTGCCAATGTTGACTGTTATAAAATGTTCTAAGGTTATTTTACGCATGCTGCAACATTGCCACTGTGGATGGCTAAATTTTGCCAATGAATACTTGCAATAGCATATTAATTGTGTTACATGTGAGAAGGGGGGTTGGGCAGCTAATATTGTGACTGGAAGTTTCTTGAGTAGTATCTCTGCCTGTTTAATACTTAATTTAGCTACCACCTTTGTGCTCAACAGCAGCGTCGGAGCGAGTCAAAGCTCCGAGTCAAAGCTGTATTGTTTATTTTCTGATAAAAGTCTCTATGTACCTGTTTGGACAGTTCCAATTCGTGAGCCAGTCATTTCAAATTCATAAATCAATGGAAACAGCTTACTCTTTATACGCTTTGAGGTGATCACTAGATCAGTTCCAGCTAACATAGTCAGTACACAACCAGTAAATGTTGTTACTTCTAGGTTAAACATGTAGTGACATTATATTGTAAGAATTGTGCAATTTTCTTCTAAAAGTCATGAAGCTAAACTTAAATATCTATTATTTTAAGATCATGAAACCCGTCCCGTCATCACTGTAAAAATGCCGTACTGACAGTTGCACATTTCCATCGTACTAACAAGCCTATAACCAAGACATTCACATGTTTTGACACTGTACATGATAAAATTACAAGCGATTAATCTGGAATTAAAATGTCTAAATCGATTTTAAATCTTCAACCTTCAACCTCGCTAAAAAGGGAAGATGGGTTTGTTTTGGGCAAACCATTTTTCAATCAATGCAAAATCGTCCCATATGATTAAAACGGAACATAATTGTGGGTAAGTTAATTATAACTATAAAATATCACTAAACGATTAAATTATACAAAAATTTAGAATAGTGACACCAAATTTGCAGATTGAATTTTGAAATAACTAAAAGTCCTAAATTACAATGAATTAAAGGGGCGTGTTCCGGTTGTCTTTGTGACCCCCCCCCCCCCCGATTTACTTTATTTTTCTCTGTCGTCCTGAAATTGAGCCCTCAAATCTATCTCATTTTCATTCCCAAATTAAAAAAACCCGCCGGGGACCCGCCGTTTTAGTGGTTACCATCAATATTAGCACAGTATGAATAGTGGTTTTGCAACATGCATTATTGCATCTCTACCATAAAACCGCAAGTTGGTTTCCCCCGGTACTTGATGGGTGTATGTGCAAGTGCCACAGGCTCTCATATCACGAGAGTAAACAATAGACATACGAATCGTAACAAGCACCTTTAACATGGGTAACTGAGAAATATAAGATTGTATATGTGAAATCATTACATAATAAGTCGCACTAGTCTCATAATAATAAAATACGTAGAATACGAGCTTAAGTAGAAACATCAACAGTGCTTACCGCCTATCTTGATATACATCTTCCATCCCAATCGTATCATATCATTCATCATCCGCCATGTCATTCCTGTGAAAAAAATGAGTCAATCCTTACAACTTTCATTCGTAAGAATACACCAAAGTATATCAAACAAAGTATCAGGAAAAAAGAAATGTAAGAGGCAAAAGCAAACTTTTCGATACTTTCTATCATCAATCAGCTGATTTTCATAAATGTCCGAAAAACAAATGTCTGACTTTTCCAATGAGAATAACCAATATTGATTGAAGAGTGTGTTTGTGGGGGTGTCTCGAAACAGCAACCTCGAACAACAGACCCCAGACCCTCGAAACATCAACCCGGAAGTAAATTCACTTCCGTCTTGATGTTTCGAGGTCTGATGTTGCGAGACACCCGGGGGGATGTTTTTTCCCTCGAAACAGACCTCGAAACAACAACCTCAGAACCTCGTAAACATCAGACCCGCAGTAATTTCCACGCGAACATCAGACCTCGAAACATCAGACCTTCGAGACACCCGAGTGACGTTACTTCCTGGTCTGATGTTTTGAGGTCTGAGTTTCGAAACACCCGGGGGATTTCCCTCGAAACAGACCTCGAAACAACATTCCTCAGACCGGAAGTGATTTTTTTTTGGGCGAGTTCAATATTTTACTTCGGCTCTGATGTTCGAGGTCTGATGTTTCGAGAAATCCCCCCCCCCCAGTGTCTCGAAACATCAGACCTCTAAACATCATGAAGTCAGACACGGAAGTGAAGTTACTTCAGGGTACGATGTTTCGAGGTCTGATGTTAGAGACACCCGGGGGATTGTATCGAAAAAAACAGGACTCGAAAACAACAGGACCTCAGGACCTCGAAAAATCAGACCCGGAAGTAATTCACTCGAAACATCAGACCTCGAAACAGCAGACCCGGAAGTAAAATCTTGACTTCGAAGTCAGCATTTCACTCTTCTGGGTCTATTCCTTGAAATTCAATTGACCCCCCTCACCGTGCCGTGACAAGGAGGAGTTTGCCCTGTTTTCTGCTCCCCCTGCTGGCCGCTAAATTGAGGGGGCCTAGCATTCGAAAGAAAGAATGTGGCGATATGGCCGTGGGTGCGGGGAGGAGGGTCCTCACCTTTACGGGCAAACCTTTGCAAACTTTCGCTTACTAGACCTTTTCCCATTCCTTCAAATTTTAATAGAACAATTTGATGGTAACTTCATAATTCTGACCACCGTTACAACGGGTGTGGGGGAGGAGGTAATGCAGTTTGGAGTATTTTAGTTTTCAAGACATGTTTCTATAATAGTAGATATAGATTAGACCCTATTAAAATTGTCAAGTTAATTAATATAACTTAACTGATTAGGTAGGCTAAGGTTAAATTTTTAAAAATTTTACTTTTTTATTTGTTTTTTAATGAGTAAAATGATATGCTTGGTGATCGGCTAGCAAGTAGTAAATGGGTTTATTTAGCAACGCACGTCCATTTGGTCCAAGTCGGTGTCCAAGTCCAGGGCAATCTCCCCTTGTCACGCTGGAATAATAGCAGGATTTGTTTTTTCTATCTACTTTTTAAATGTTTTTTTTTAACTTACAAAAACTTTCTCAAGACAGACGGTTAACTAGTCAACAATTCCATGGCCAGTCTCCCCATTTTTAAGGACAGCGTGTGTTTCCGCTTCTTAGGACAGCAAAATGAGATTTCCTCCCATTTGAAGTCACTTCCTCCGGGTCTGAGGTCTGATGTTGCGAGTCTGAATTGTTTCGAGACAACCCCCCGTTGTCCGACATCAAACCTCGAAACTCATACCCGGAAGTATACTCACTTCCGGGTCTGAGGTCTGATGTTTCTAGGTCTTAACTGTGTTTGTCCGATACAAAAACCCGGGGGGGATACTGAACATCAGAACTAGAAACATCAGACCCGAAGTAAATGTTGACCTCGGCAAAAAAAATCACTTCCGTGGTCTTGATGTCTGTTGTTTCCGAGGTCTGTTGGTTTCGAGCATCCCCCTGGGTTCCGAAACATCATACCTCGACAACAGACCCGGAAGTAATTTAACTTCCGGGTCTGATGTTCGAGGTCTGGGGTCTGTTGTTTTTCGAGTCTGATTGTTTTCGAGACAAAAACCCGTGTGTGAGAGAGAGAGATAGAGAGCTAGAGAGAGAGAGAAGGGGGATAGAGCAGTAAAATTCTGCATTCTTGCCAGAATATTCCTGTCACTAATAACCGACCAGCCATTGTAATGGTAAACGACATATTACATCAAAATCAAAATTCCCACTAACACTGCGCTACTTGTTACCATATTTCTGTTACCTAGCTCTGCTGCCCATGAAGTTTAATTCCCACCAAACTGTGTTTAGCGAGTAGACTTTTTAGCACTGTTTGTGTCAGCTTTAAAAACATGTTCTGCTATTACGCCTTGTCAAATAATTGTAACGTTCATTGTCTAAACTCTAACAGAATCCCTAAAACATACTTTTGCTAAATAGTCTTTGCTATCACCTTTCTAAAACGGTATTTAAATTTGCAGCATCCAACTTATCATCTTGTTATTCTTGTTCAAGGCGTTTTTTACTTAGTCGCTCCCAATTACGATCACGCACTAGCGAGGCGGAGACGAGCGTCTTGTTCATTCTGTCGAGCTAAGTGATTTCCAACCGTTAAAATGGGCAAGCCGTTTGGTGAAATTCGTGGGTTGTTAATGTGATTTCAACGTCGCTAAGCGAAATAATTTTAATACGCCTTGACCAACTATATCTTGTAATCTATCTCTTAAAACCTAACCCTACACGTTCACCTATGATCCACAGATAAGACAAAATCTCGGGCCTATGTCTTCTCGGCCACCATTTTCTCCTTTGTATGACAAGTAACTATCCTAGTAACTCCTCCTCCTACGTTTTTGATGTTGAGAACTTGATCTTGCACAATAATAATCAGGTCGATGGTAGAGTAGATTAACAGTCGCAAAGAAAGGTCAATCGTGAAGCCATGTGTAAAACAAACTTGACAAACCTGGTCGTGATTTTAATCAGATAACTTTTAAATTGTAAAAAAAAAAAAAAAACTGTGTAATTTTTTTTGTAGTATTTTTGTAGATTATAGTGTCGTCCTTTATTTGTGTATTTGTATTTTATTAGTCTGGTGGTGGAAAATCAGTGACATTGAACATTAAAACATATTAATTTATGTTTTAATCTGTTCAATGTCACTGATTAAGTTAAGGGCGCTTTTGTCATAATCAATACACAACTTGCTTCAACTTAGGTATTCGAGTAGTGAAATTGCAAGTAGTTTCGTCAGAGTATACTTAGTATTGTGTAAATCATAAAGAACTACTTTGGACTTTAATTCCATGTTGTGTTTGGACCTAACCTTATATGCTTTGCCCCTCTACTTCTGAGTATTGGCATAAGGATTTCAATATTCCGTTTTCCTAGATCAATAAATAACGGAAATAAATGCCAGTTCTTTTTATATCAAAATTAAATACTCTAAAGACGCTTTTTCTGTCCAGGAATCTAAAAAACTATAGAAGCTATAGTTAAGTCAATGTTGCGAGATAGGAGGGGTGTTTGGTGCATTAATCAAAGAGATTTTTGCTTTTGCCCCTACTAGTATTAAAAGAACTCCACAGATATAAGCATAAACTATGCTTTTAAGGTCAAAGAATGTCTCTTTCCTCCTTTCGTATAAATAAAAGGAGATAACGTCCCTATTTGTACGATTTTTTGCCTCGTAGCTTTTCAGCAAATATAGTGAGATTTGCAACTTCCTAAGATTATAACGTCATGTTACGCCACAAGGAGGATGTGAGTATCAAGAGAAAAGGGATATCAGTATCACAACAGAGAACCCCATCACTATACATTGATCAAATTGACCACCATTTGGTGTTTTGTTGCCACAATTATAGGGAGTTCCAACATCCCTTGGTTAGACGGAATATATAAAATACATTGGTTAGACGCGATTGTGGAACAAAATTATTTTAAAACAACTTCTTTCATCCTTAAACGGTGCTTTTCATTAACGGTCGAAATAGTTCCACAGGGCAGATGATTTATGATACAAAGGATTGGGTACAGACAGGTAAGTAGAGCTGCAAATGTGGCTCTTTTAAAGACAGAGTGGTTTGATGTCAATGCCGATATCTTGGTACCATAGAATCTGCTATAGCTGCCTGGCATTTATCGTGAGCTTTACAATACTTGCCAAGGAACAAGAACAAGAAATGAGGTCCGTTTATCAATGCCAGTCGTTATCATAGATGCATGTAATCCTACAGCATACAGTCGTGCAAATGATGATAATGTAATTTATTAAAGATTTCGACCTAGACAACTGCGTGAAAAATGATCAATGCAACTGGCTTGGAGTAGTCCATCTAAAAGCACTACGAGTGTCGCCTATCTGGAGCTCGGTGGCTAGGTTACTGGGAGCAAGGTGCATCTCAAAGGACTATTGGAAGGCATTGAACGGTCAGCGGAACCCCGTGGAAATTGTAAACCCCCTGCTCTATTTAAGGTTCCTGGCCCGATCGCTAATCAGCCCGTCCCCGGGACCCCCAGATTTTGTACCGGAAGTGGTTAAAAGTTTGATATCATAAGAAATTTTTTCTCATTTAACCCTGTGAAATCTGAGGGCTAAAGAATGTTTGTTTGGTTTATGAGGCGATTTGTCCCTATTTGGTCGACCAATATTAATTTTACATAACCATGGGGCTTACAAAATCACATTTTTAGCTCTCACAGAAAACGGATTGAAATATCAGGCGCTAATCGTTACAGATGGTGTTTTGGTGCAAGGTCATTTCATCAAGATGAAACTTTAATATAATTCATTCGGGCCACCCCCCTTTTAACCAGAAAGAAAAGATACATTTCAAAAGAAATTAAGATTTAATATGTGCGTAATAAATTCGAGATAATTTGTACACATATACAAAATAACGTCAGTGGAGAAGTCTCACTGACCCTCCAAAATTTGCAACCGGATCGTCCGTCGATAACGCAGGTATTCTACTGAGCTGAAGAATCAGATAGTAAGGGCTAGGTCTTCCAATAGGTTTTTTCCATTTTCAATGATTTCTTATCTTATGAGCTCGTTTCTGTTACATTATATTCAACTAAACTGGCCGCTCTGACCTAAAATGCCAAAATGGCCACCAAAATGAAATTGTACATAACATCATGTGACCGCGTTTTGGGGATCAATTTTTGATGCGTATTTATATCACTTTTTGAAAAAGGGTAGTTAAGCTTACAAACTAACCAGATTTTATATTATTTTCAAAGAAGATAATAATAGAGTCTACTCTACATTGTTTATATAATACTTCACGTGCAATGGTTGTACACAGTATTACCCCTTTAATATTTCCCAGTAGAAGCGTCCTGTGGATGACGGGCGGATACCGTTCTGTTTGGCAACATGAGGCAGACGGTGATGGTGACGTAACACTCTCCATCAAGCAGGTAACGCTTCCATCGTCATTTCTGGTAAAAATCTAACACGTTCTTCGCAACAATTCCAATTCTCTCTCAAAAGTGGAAACCTCATCGTTCATTTTACTTCCTGATATCCTTTCTTCTTTGCTCTTGGGCACATTTTAATTAAAGTATGAGTATGTCGGGTTAATAGATTGCCTTTGGTTTTGTAGCAAGTACGTCTTCTGAAGATAATGGCGTTGTAATGAGCGGTAGACTAATACGTGTAAGCTGGTGGGCTGTAGATTGTGGTATCTGGACTTCAACGATTCAAGGCTAGGCATAGTAGCACCGTTCTGTAGGAGAATCTGTAATTAAATTATGTTAAAATATAAAACAGAAACAGTAATGTGCGGCTCATGGATGTATGGCTCTTTGATCCCCTAAGGCCAGAAAAAAAGTTTCGTCTCAGATTCCCGCGTGCACAGGTGTCAAAAATCACATTTTTAACCGAAATGCCTTTTTAAAGGTTTTTGCAAGAGCTTTTTAACATTTTTTGAACTGGTAAAGAAAAATAAGAAAATTCGACGGCGAAGCGACCGAAAAAAAAGGGTCGTCTAAAAATACAATAAAAATTCCCCATACCGCTTAGGGTTTTAATCTACAGGAAGCTGATACAGACTTTTTTGGGCCTTATTATTTTTGTTTAATTGCTGCTTTGCAATTGCATAATCTCGAAGTGAGGCATAGCACACTGATAAGACCAAGCAAATAAAATAGTTTCTCGGGTTTTTTTAGGGGGGAAGTCGGATGAGGACCATTATTATGGCGAATCCAAGATGGCGAATGACCTTTTTTGGCTCCTACATTGGTTTAACATTTAAAAACGAAATCCTGACGAAAAAAATTAATTCGTTATATATGCTATGTTATAAAACAATATTTTCTTGAATCAACTCCACTGCAAAGGTTATTTTTATGTATGGATAACGGACGAGGACAAGGTCGTTTATCGGCCATAGAAACATCACCCGTTATCGACCCACACCAAAGCGTCTAAATTGGTTTGTGTTTTGTAGTCTGTATTACTGCAATCTATTATGATTCATTTGGTTGAGTTTCTATCTTGAACGGGTTTTGGCCCCATCAATCTGGTCTTTTCGATATATCTTTCTTTCATGTAATTAATAATGAATTAGTTAGGCTCATTTTCAATAACATTGATGATCCTATAACACCGATCCCGACAACCAAGTAAGATAATGCATTAATCCATTCTGCTGCTGCTGCAGCACCCCGTCTTTCAGATGAATATTAATTAGATAAGTTTATTCTGCAAATAGCAATAACGTACCTCCCGTTCAGATAATAATAACCTTTATAATGTCAACTTTTAAGGTTCATAATCATAATAAACAAACATGGATTCCACCTTGGGTTAGAACCATCAATAAACATCCGCCATTTGATTATACCGTTAAATTTGATGACTGATAAGAGGTATTGAGTCGCTTCGATTGTTGCACGAACATTTGATATCATATTTTAATAAAATCCTGGTATATCTATTTACAGTTGTACTTTACCACACAAACCCAAATCAAACCCTTCATTACACTGTACATCGTAAATTTTAATTCTAGAAATTCATTTGTAATACTTAAAAAAGTCACATATTTAGCTTTTAATTGAATGTATATGCATGTGTACGTGTGTAGGCTTGTAAACCTGCTGTTGTATACTTAACCTTCAGATTTACAGTTTATGCATTTTTTAACCGAAGAGAGATGGCCTGTGTTTGCTATTATGCTTTTGTTGTGCATCAGACCTATTACTGGAAATGGTTTCACGGTACACCTTATGTTGAAAATTGCCGTCACAAAGCACTCCGCCTAAAGGATTGTTGCGGAGATTTTGCATCCTCGAATTAAAAAAAACTGATGGCTTTAAACCACAAAGCCAGATTAACCTGCATATTCCCTTCCACTTAAATAATTATATTAATGGATAATGCACTATCACCTATCACAGTTTATTACCTTAACCATCCTGTAGTTGTTTTTCTCGGCAGCCAGTAAGACGGGGTCGTTTCCAAGGTGTACTCGTCATTTTCCCTCCAGGGCTGTCTAAACTTCTGATTAAAGTCCTGTGTAAACATTACATACAGAAATTGTTTAAATTATTTTCATTTTTCAAGTCTTTTCGTACCCATAGCAAATATCCTAAGCAATTTCATGTACAACCCAGTATCTCTACATTCTTTAAGGACCATGTCCGATCGCTAATAGCAATCGTCCCAGAACCCCAGATTTTATTGGAAGTGGTTTAAATAAACCTTTGGTAGCAGAGAAAGCTCCTATGTTTAGTAAAATTTACCCTGTGGAATCTTCGGGCTAAAGGATTTTGGTTTGGAATTATGAGCGAAAATGTCCCCATATTGGTTGGACCAATATTAATTTTACAGAGGTACTCTATGGGACTTACAAATCACGTTTTCGCTCGCACATCAAAACGGTTGAAATCTCGGCGGGGGTTTAGGGGTGAAGTGCTATTCTATCACGATGAAAACTTCATATATTTAAATCGGGCATCCCCCTTTAAAAACGTGTATAACGAACAAAAGAGGAGTAGGTGCATTTATAAAGCTACGCAAGAGACCCTCATTGGTTTTGAGAAATACCTACCTACTTCAGAATATCCTTATACTTGCAATATGTGTGAAACAGCCATGGTATTTCCAATTTCTTTAAATCATCTAGTACGTAGTTGGTGTACCTTGGACCACTTTCGCAACACAAGCTTTTCGACATATCTAACTAAACAACATCTTGTCAATTTTGGA
>JAMKCH010030646.1:0-16908 GCA_023653785.1 Ophioderma brevispina | reverse complement strand
CTTATTGACACAAAATGAACAAGTTGATTTCAGGCACACATACTGTAAAATAGATTCCATGCTGTGTGTATATTATTCCCTTGGTATTATAATAATACCCGGGAATAATACCAAGTGATTTTGAATGGGATTGGTGTTTGGCTACATCTTAAAAATAAGGTATTCACACGCGAAAATATACCTGTAAATGTTTAATGCTGCAAGGTCATCATTTTGTAAGTGTTGAATCTCACTGCCATGTGGTGGTTGAAGGTTAGCTACCTAATTGGTTTAACATTGATTGGCCTTAATGCTGTCAACCTTCTGGGTTAACTGACCACTTACCTTGAATATCAATGGCAATACACTGGGGAATACCCCTAATGACACATATTCCGTGGAGGCAATCACATGCAAATTTGCATTGAATCCGATGGTCAGGTGCAAGATTCATCGCGCAACACCTGCCTAGGGCAGGTATACAAGTTGGCTAATGAAGGTCAGTGTCGTTAGCGTGCAAAAACATACATAAATTAGCGTGTCACATCCTTCAAAATTTTAATTTGGAAATCTCAATGTACAACATTATGGAAGTTGGATTTCCTTAATAATAGTGAGTGAGGAGACCTTTATTTTGCATGTTTTTAGGAAATCACGTGCAATTTTCATCATGGTAGTACTACGTAATGATAATAATAACCACGACAACGTCATACTGACGAGATCATGTGTTTACAGTACAGATTTCGGATGCATGCAGTTTGACAGATTGCTGTACATTCGCCATCGGACATAGATAGTATGTGACTCGCAGCAGGTCTCAAAGATCCAAGTTTCTAATGTTTACATCAAAAACATTCGTAAAATAACAATGAAAACTGTATAAACAGGGGACAGATTGCATTTTTTAGAATGGTTGGCAACTTTGGGCTTTTGATGCCAAAACAGTCCAAAATATTTTGGGAGCCACGTGGCACATGTAACCAAGTAATGATTTATTGATCCCCATAAAATCTAAACTCCTTATTTCTCGAGTGTATCAGCTACCTTTGCCGTGTCTTCCCTAAGTTGAACGATCGCTCCTTTCCGTTTAACACCGAACCATTAAGGCCTATAATGTTGGATAAATTCCCAGTAAATGGACAAACACGCTGTCGGATGACGTCCGTACCATGCAATGCGAGAAGTAGCTAGAATAGCACGTCTGATTTACTCATAAATATAATTGACTCGCAGGCCATGGCTACAGTGTGGATGTAATTACCATGTTTGCAGGTGTCGCTCTAATATCTTAATCTTGAACAATTTAACTATTAGGCCTGAGAACTACCCAAACGATAGTACAATTTACCAAATCGGGACACAAAGTGGAGCGTTCAGAGCAGTTTTGCACCTCTCAGAAATGGAGGAGGGGCGGTAAATTTCTGATTTGCAGTCGGGACAAAGGTCGGGAATATAAATTGGGGGGCGCTTAAATAGGTCGAAAACGGGAATAAATATTTTCTACCCAGGTTTGGCCTATAAATCGTAATATAGGAAATTTCGTTGTAAAATTTATTCATCGTCTATAGGCAGGCCCGTAGCCAGGGAATTTATGCGGGGGGGGGGGGGTGCGGACTTTGCCAGCAAGCGACCTTTGCGTACCAAAAAAATTGTTTTCGGCTCGCTGCGCTTGCAGGTTGACCCAATGTTTTTCACCTTCGTCTCCAAATTCTGAAAGAGGGGGGGCGGCGGGGGGTGATGAATGAAAAAAAAAATTCGTCTTCGCAGCGTTCAGAAAAAAAAACACACAGTATTGAGTAAACAATGATAACAACTGCTTATCATTCATATACCATGCACCACAAACCCTTAAAAGAGCAAACTTTTAATTGAAAAACACTGACCTTAAACTAGGGCCATAATGACAACGCGGACCGTAAAATGGAAAGCGGACCCCTCAACATCATTAAAAGCGGAACCTTTGTCATTTGTGGGGGGGTGCGTCGCACCCCCCGCACCCCCCCGGCTACGGCCCTGCTTATAGGCATAAAGAAAATCGGTTTCGTGAAGGCCTTGGTGATCTCCAATCGTCTAATCGACTTCGCATGGTTGATTCCCTGGGTGCGGGCACTATGGAGTGGTGAGATCAGTGCGCCCGGGTCACCATCTTCATTCCCGCATGTTCTCCCAGACCCGGTTATTCATGTTTAAGTCCCGAGATGGCAAAATGCTTCC
This sequence comes from Ophioderma brevispina, assembly GCA_023653785.1. NCBI lineage: Eukaryota > Metazoa > Echinodermata > Ophiuroidea > Amphilepidida > Ophiodermatidae > Ophioderma > Ophioderma brevispina. Next base: position 14,712 of record JAMKCH010030646.1, on the reverse strand, counting down.
ATTCATTAATATCCTTAATCTCAAAGTTCAGCTTTTTGCTTGATTAGAAATGTATCCATAAACACCCGGACTCCAATGCGACGATTTGAATGTCCGACTAGAAAACAACACAGAATGTGAATGTCTTTGGCTCATGGTGATCCCCAAAACACTTACACACACACAGTGTGTACGGAGCGGAGCCCACAAGTCGATACAAGCACGTGTATTTTTTTGTACCAGGGGGGGTAGGAAATGCCAACCTAACAGCAAACAGTAATTCAAAATGGCATCAACTTCCGGGTGCTAGTGTGTTTCAAAGACTTAACGGGTAGGAGGGCGCTCTTACGCATATCGAACGGTTTACACACAGACTTGACTAAAGGACTAGGCCCATGGGCACCAAATATGTAAATCTAAATGCCCGTTAATGGAAATTACACTATTGCAGCGGGTGAATCCACGAACCCCGACGGAGGGGAACAGCCAAGAAGGGGTGCTGAGGGAAACATGAATAGGACGAAAGAGAGGGGGATGCTCCTGTCTCTTTCCCCCTTTCTTTCTTCTTCCGTCTCTCTTTTTTTTCTTCCTCTTTTTTGGTGTACAAAGTTTAAGAGATGATTTTTTAATGTCACGGGACGAGACTGCCATAGTAAATGGACACCGTAGAGTTCCACAAATTACGTGGAAATCCCCAATGAATCCCAACTCCAACACAGGACTCCCAATTCGACGATCTGAATGTCCGGATAGAACACAAACAAGAAATGTGAATGTCTTTTGGCTCATGGTGACCCCCAAACATTTTACACACACACAGTGTGTACGGGCGCGGAGGCCAACAAGTCGAGTACAAGAACGGTTATTTTTACCAGGGGGGGGTTAGGACATGCCACCTAACAGCAACAGTAAAATTCAAAAATGGCATCAACTTCCCGGGGGTGTAGTCTGTTTCAAAGACTTTTTAACGGTAGGAAGGCGTTCTTACGATATCGACAACGGTTTTACACACAGACTTGACTAAAGACTAGGCCTGGTCACAAATATTAATTAATGCCCGTCATTGGAAATTACATATTTTGCAGCGGTGTAATCACTAACCCGACGTATTTGAAGCCAATAATTTTTTCTTAGTTACACCATGATATAACTAAGATCTTTGAACAAAGGTTTAAGAGATGATTTTTTAATGTCACGGGGACTGAGACTGCCATAGTTAAATGCACGTTTTAAAACTTAGCAGTTCCACAAATTTACCGTTTGGAAATCCCCAATTGCCCAAATCGAGCAGATCGTTGTCCCTACCCCCCCCTGTATTTGACGATGTTTATCCGATGAGTATCGCAGCCCAAAAACAGCGGGCTTCCCCGGGGGTGGCCCATTTACCGACGCCCCGAGGTACACATGAGTTAGCGGGAATGGATCACTAAGGGGGGACCGGACTGGGGGCCACGATAACTTTCACAGTTATGGTTTTATGGAATTGTTGATGTCATAAACAGAATGGCAAGTCAGGTCAATAAAATGCAACATAATTAATATGTCTTAATAATAATCCTCCGTTTTCCATAAACACAAAAATTATTAAAACACAAATGGGGTCTTCAAATGGGGGTAAACTTTGTTATCGGGGACATGAAACTTGGGGGTGGGGGTGATGTTGATGTCGAAACTTAAAGGTCACAACAAAGGTCATTGGGGTCATCAAGGTCAAAGGAGATGAAATGTTGGTGCTCGGGAGACCGAGGGTCCACGTTCCTGAAACTGGTTCTTCGGACGGTCAGGGGCACCCACCCCAACCGAGTTGTATTGGTTTGTGGATCAGGGTCATCAAGGTCCATTCAAGGTAAAGGAGGTCAGGAGGAAACATTGGTGTTATGGACATGAAAATTGGAGGTGGGGTCGATTGTGATGCCGCGAAAATGTAAAGGTCATGACAAAATTATTATATATTAATACCGTGGTCGGTTATCTGTCTGTGGGTCTGACTGCCGTCTATGTTCGGAGACCGAGGGTCACATGGTTCTGAAACTTGGTGGGCTGGGGCGAACGAGCGAACTGGGTGCCCCTTGACCGAACGAGACCGAGTTTGTATTGGTAGTGGATTCAAAGGTCATGGAGGTCATTGAGGTCAAACAAGGTCAAAGGACCGAGTCTATTTCTCAGAGGACTGAGGTTGAAAACTTGGTGGGTGGGGCCTTGACCATCCGAATATGAATTGTATGGTTAGTGGATCAAACTTGACGGGGGGGGGGGGGGGGGGGGGTCAGAAACTGGAGGGTTGGGTCGGGTTTTGATGCCCAACAATTTTGACGGTCAGGACAAGGCATTATGGGGTCATTCCAAGGGGGTCAAATGAGGTTAAAACGTTTGTTTCTGGGACCCAAGGGTTGGCACGTTCCCGGAAAACTTAGTGGGGGGTGCCCCGTGACCGTCCGAGGTTTGTTCAAGTTTGGTTAGTGATCAAAGGTCATCAGGGGTTCATTCAAGGTCAATCAGGTCAAAGGGGTAATCATTGGTGTATTGACATGAAAACTTGGGAGAGGGTGGGGTCAGTTTTGATTCCGAAAATGTGTTAAGTTTAGGTCAGGACAAGGGTCATTAGGGTCAAATGAGGTCAAATTGGATATAAAACTGGGTATGGGACTTGAAACTTGACGGGGTGGGTCGATTTTGACGCCAAAAATCTTTAAAAGGCACCCAAGAAGGTCATCAGGGGCAGGGTTTTGAATTTCGTCGCTGGTACGTAAATCAGTCTGCCACTTCCCAAAACAAATTTGCTAGGAATCATCTAATTCACAAATGTGTTAAGTTTAAGTGTACGAGAATTCAACATTGATTCACGCAAATCGGTTTACGAGAATCTTTGTGAGAATCGATTCTTGGAATTCTCGCCGAAATTCGGGCCCTGGGGGGTCATCAAGGTCAAAGGAGATCCAAAGGGGTAAACTGGTGTATCCAGACGAAACTTGGTGGGCAGGGTCGATTGTGGATGCCAAATTGAAAGGTTCACAAGGTCCTCAGGGGGTCATTCAAGGCAAATGGGGGTACACATTGGTGTATGGACTTGAAACTTGGAAGGTGGGGTCGATTGTTGATGCCAAACATTGTAAAGGGGCACAAGGTCATCAGGGGTCATTCAAGTCAAATGGGGGTAACTTGGTATGGACATGAAACAGACAAAACTGGTGGCCGGTGGGCGGGGTTGCTGTTGATGCCGAAAATTGTTAAGGGTCACAACAAGGTCATCAAGAATATTCAAGGTCAAAGGAGGTCAAATGGGGTTATCTTTTGTGTATGGACATGACGTGAGGGTGAGGTCGTTGTTGAGCGTAAATTTAAAAGGCACAACAACATTAGGGTCATTCAAGGTCGAAGGAACCACAACCCAAGGGATGACTCCACTTATACAAACTATGCATTCCTAAAAATCATGATGGGTTACTGCATAATGATTGCACTCGTTTTCAAAAGGAGACTTTGCCAAAAAATGCATGGTGGGGGCGGGGTGAATTGGAAATTGACTTTTTACCAAAATTTCACATTTTGCGGACAATTGCCCAAGCTAGGCCCACCGCGAAAAACTGTGGCTTGACGTCAGGAAGGGCATACGGTCAATTATCTTGTGCCTCCCAATAAAAACCTCACACCGCAGTATTGCTGAGTGTAAGGTGTATCCGGCCGCCCTCGTTAACGGGGACAAAAACCGGATATTTTTAAAACTTTTGTATAACTAACTAACAACTTTCGACAAAAAAATGAATAAAACACCTAATTTTGCCCCTCTCCTTGTAGGGCTGATTACAAGGGGCTTGGCCCACGGGGGGGCTGCGCTCTCTTCACCCCTCTAAATCTGACCGTTGTAATTGCAACTCAAAATCAAAAATGAAAAATTTCTTTTGTGCAGGAGTGCAAATCAAAAAACTACCATAAGTAACATATACCATTTATCCTACTTGTATCAGTGCTTCCATTCCATTAATAGAAAAAGCCCATCATAGCGTAGGTACCAAAGGGTATCAGTAATTTGCCAAAACATAATGGGGGACATCAATTGCCATGTTTCAATTACGGAGATTGCACCACCACCAATTAAAAACATGATTTGAACATGAGCTGTTGTTTCCTTCACTGAGATAGCTGAGTTTGTGATTTTATATTAATAATGTTGTTATAACGGTCATGAAAACTTGTTCGTCGTTCAATTTCTGAAGAAATGCCATGACCAATATATAAAGATCGTTACATTTGATTTATGATAGCTGTAATCAAAATGGGGTGACATGAGATGGTGTCTCCATCCATCTTAGGATTTTGTGCTAAGTTTTGCATACAGTTCAAAGTTTTGACTTTGTGCTTGTCAAATTAGACGCAGAAGTTTGTAGAATAAGGTAAGTCAAATTTCTTCTAGGGGTCAATGCCTCCTTTTTGGGTATGTGTTACTTTTTTTCTTCAGACAACTAGCTTCAGCTTTCATGTAATGAAATATTCTACAGATTCGGGCTATTCATTAAGTCAATGCGGACCAGGAGCCAAAAAATTGAAAAAAAAAAATGCTTATTCTGAAGGCATTCTGCTTCTTTCACCAAGATCCAGGCACCATAGTAGCAAAAAGAACCAACTCCTGGGTCCCATTTTTTTCCTGTCCCACCGAGCGCAAAAAGTCGGGGGACCAAAGGGTAAAAATCGCCCAGCGCACAGCTAATAAAAAGCCTGCACAGATGCAAATTAATTTATAGTAATCCCAGTAGAATTGTTAAAAGGTCAAAATTGAATTCTACTGCGTACTCTATATCTCAAAAGCAGGCTTATCTGAGGTTATAATTGAATGTATAATATTCCAAAAAAATCTGCTTCCTTTTTGGTCCCATTTGTCTAACTTCGCAAACCAAGTTCACTACATTAAGCTAGGGCAAACAGGAAGTATATTTTTAAGTATGTTTATACAGTTTTACAGTGGCAACTTCCCAATTCACGTCAAAGATTATTATTGATAAATAAAAATTTAAAATGAAAATAATGAAATATTTTAACGCACATTTAAGTTGGTGTATTTATTCTACTTGTTTACAGGTGAAGCAGATAGATTGGGTTGACACTGTTTGGCCCAGGCACCTGAAAAAAACACAGACAGAAAGCACAAATGTTATTGCTGATATGAAGTATCCCAAAGTCCAAAAGTAAGTTTGTAAAGAATTATCTTGTTATGGGTGTCCCAAAAAGAGTTTGATTTCAAATCCAATTTCACTTGATTATATAATCAATATAGTCTCTTCTAGTATTCCAGGTGGTAACAGCTGCATGTCACACATTCTTGAACAACTGCCAACATTCTAACAGGTGTTATTTACTTCCTATCCACTTATGCAATTTGCCTCTTCAAAGCATTACATAACATATTAAAGATGGCTAGGTTTTTGGCCCCCACAGCCATATGTTGTGGAGGACCTATGTGATCATGCACAGGGGCTGCGCCAGGATAAAATCATAGGAGGGGCGAAACATCATGGGGGCGAAACATTACAAGATTAACTCATATAGGTTTAAAAACCCTATTTTTAACACAAGTTTTGCTTAAACACCCCCCCCGTTCCTGATTTTGAAACTGCTCTTGGGGGGGGGGGGGGGGTCCTTGCCACCCCCCGGTGCTGCCCCTGATCATGGAGATGGACGGTCGGACGGTCGGTCGGTCAGGCACTACAAATAACATTCATGTCCTCAATACAGACTGGGCACATGCGGTCCAGTGGATAAAGCATCCGACCCACACGCCAAAGTTTGCGAGTTTGAGCCCCGCTGTGGCCAATGGGTTTTGTCTGTAGTAAAAGGTGTTTAACCTCACTTACCTCCTCAAACCTCTACCCAGGTGTATAATGGGTATACCGGGGCAATTATTCTATTTGGGAAGTGTTAACAGACTTGCTGTAGAGGAGGTTGTAGCGATCCCACTACTATGTGGGTCCTGGCCCGATCGCTTCGAAAGAGAGATAAAATTTTCACAAAAATCGTTCATCCACTTTAGCAGACCTAAAGAATGCCAATGACTTCTAACATGGCACTGTGATAGAACATGGATCAGGTCTTGTGCTTGTGACTTTTGGACAGTATGAATATTAATGATGTCATTTGCATATTTTCCATGGTAATCATTAATCCACTCTACAGACAATCTTGAATAGACACAGCAATTTCTAACATGGCACTGTGAACTGACCAGGTCAGTACTTTGATACATTTTGGACAATAATATTAAAGGTGACTTGTTCCGATTAGTGTATTGTGTTTCTCTACTTGATATGAAGCCTGGCACTTAACCATAACCACCCCATCAGTACCCCCGTGGGAACAAACTTGCGGTTTTGATGAGTATAACGCAATAATTCATGTTTGCAAAGCCCTATTCAGATATGCGTTTAATATTGGTGTTAACCATTAAAACAACAGCACACTCGTTTGTTTGTGTTTTATCTTGGGAATGAATGATTTGAGGGCTCAAATTTCAAGGACGACAATGAGAAAAATACGGCCTTTCAAATCGATTCAAAATCGATACTACTTCCGGGAAAATCAGGGGGGGTCCCACAGATGATCGTAACAACAGCACCTTTAATGATCTCATTCAAACCTTCTTATACATTTTTGTGGGTCATCTGCAGAGGGCAATAGGGATTGGGGGGTTTTTGGTAGTAGGTGATCTGTGTGTTATGCCCCTGAGGGCAAAATGACACCCAGATATAATTGCCCACTGTTTCCACATACATTTACATACACATTTTCATGGCTTGCAGTAATGGTCCTTGGGTAGTGCCAAATAGTTGGCCCTCTCAAGTCATCTACAGGTCATGGCCCAAAAATGGTCAGAATTATCATAATGCTTCAAGCTTGGTGTATCCACATATGTCGATCAATTTTCATGACACTTGGATAAGCTTGGATATAATTGTCCTTGGGTAGTGTCCCATGTGTTGGTGACTTCATGTTACCATGGTGACGTCATATGACCTTTGTCCCCATTCACAAACCGTGATGGCAGATGACACATGCATTCAGTGAACACTATTTTTGCTAAAAAGATGGAGACATAGGTTTGAGAGGTCTGAATACACCCTTACTCCATATAGCCATATAGTAATTGCAATCTTGTTTTCCCTCAGGTACTGTTTGATGAGTGTTGGTGGCTGTTACACAGATTTCCATGTTGACTTTGGGGGCACGTCAGTGTGGTATCATCTCTTACATGGCGAAAAGGTAATGGTTATCATGGCAGTACCAAATTTCTTCAGATTGAATTAGATTCTTGAAAATAACAGTATTTTTATGTAGTTGTCTACAGACAAATACCCTAATAAATATGAAAAGCCCAATAATGCAAAGTCCAGTAATGCATGTTTAGTGACCCTGGGTCACTGGTGATCCTGGTGAATTCAGCAGTCTTTACAGAAAAAAGAGCATGTTCACATGCAAGTTCCATGAAGACTTTGAATTCATCAGGGTCACCAGTTACCCAGCATCACTAAACGGCCACACCCTGTATGATAGTGCTCCGTGTGTTGGTAGGCCTATATATGCAAATGGGATGGACCTGCATGCATGGGTCCACTGACCCCTCTCCACCTCTTTGTTCTACCTTAAAATCAATCTGGAATGTCAGTCAGAAGACTACTCTACTACTGTTTATTCTCAAGTTAGAGGGTCACGCCATGATGTGACTCTGTATTTGCTCGCTTGTGCTGCCTTTATTTGCGTGTGTAAGTGTGGCAATTCAAAAGTTAACGCATGCATTTCTAGGTTGCAGAACATAATACATGCAATAACACCACTTTCTAACTTGAAATCGAACCAAGTATAGTGAGTTAATTATGGCAGTACAACCAAGGTGATATGTACATAGCCAGCTCCTGACCACGGAAACAAAAAATTTTGTTACCCTAAGTGCATTTAATGCTCTTATTTTTTTTCTTAATAAAGAGTGAGCGACACAAAAGAAACTTTACAATCAGACCCTTGTTCATTTCATTTAGGTGATTGTATGTTTCAATTTGCATGAGATTTTTCAAGTTTTTGTGAAATGCATAATGTCAATGTTTAGAATATATATCTAACATTATATACTTCATTAATAAATTTAAGATTGTTTATTGGTTGAAACTCTATCACGTGATTAAAAATAGTTCAACTATGCGGCGAGAAATCGGCGCCATCCGTAAATAGTTTTAACCAGAGCCTCTCATGTCAGTATATATTTGTATACTACCAATTTGTAAGGTCCCCAAAAAGGTTTTGTCTCAGAAATACTTGTTTGGAATATCTTTTTTATTGCATTTTCACCCACCTTTTCTTGGGTGGGGGGGGGGCAGAACTTTGCAGCTAAATGTTTATACTTTTTTCTTACAACTAGAAAGATTCAAAATGGACTAATTGCTTAGTGTTAACACTTTCCCAGCTACTTCTAGCTCAGATTTGCTTCAGTGGTTTCATTGTTTTTAGTGCAGTGAAGCTGAACCATTGCTAAGAGCTAGCGAGACATAGCAATTCTGGCCAGAACCTAACTTGATTTCTAGACGTAATGTCTCCCCTCAAGGCTGTTTTTCAATGAAACTGTAACCCAATATCATCTAGTCTGCCCCCAAAATAGTACTGGCAGCATGTCGCAACGGGTCAATCTTTTCTGCTAAAGTTCTGGTTGAAGAGGCCTGGGGGAAGTGCCTAGCACGGGTCCTGGAAATGGGTTAAATGCCAAGTCTGATTTTAAAAGGGACCTCATTAAAATTGGAAAATTAATCTTCCCCTGTACTGTTTTTGAAATTTCAGATCTTTTGGTTAATCCCACAACCCAGAAGAACCTTGACATGTATCAGGCCTGGGTTCTGTCTGGTAAGCAAGGGGAAAATTTTCTGGGAGAGAAGGTTAGCAGGGAGTTAGCATGGTACGACTGTAGGCGGGTATACATTCATGATCCCCCAGGTAAGATCACAATTATTATTATTGCAATATTAAAAAAAAAAAAAAAAGTGTCATTTTATGCTTCTTAGCAGTGTGTAAGGGGGGGGGAGGAGTAGCAACAAGTGGGTCATTCCTTTTGATGGCACCAATATGGTCCCTGGTTCGACCCTCGGTAGGGTCTGCGATTTCATGTGGTTTGGTTCAAGTAAATACTCGCCTCACAGGTTGTTTCTCTGGGTACTCTGGTTTCTCCTGCTTCTAAAACTGGGCTTTCCTCGTAACATTTATATAAATGATGTAAAAAGTGAATTGAATTAAAGTAAAATGGAAACCCATGAGCTTGAAAATCTTGGTAGGGTGGTAGACTTGTATGACTTATGGTGCGGTTATAGTTTGACCGCAAAGATAGATGCAGGTTAATGAATAGGAATCATTACCAATCAACAACACGGTCATCAAACCACTTTACTCAATGCAACTTAATGCACTACCCAGTACCCATTAACTATAAACTTAATGGTAGCGGTGTTAGACCATGGATGACTTATGGTGCTGTAATTTTGCTTCCAGATGTTTCCCTGTTAATGAATACTAAGGTATGTTGCATATGAATAAAAACAATATGTGTGGGGCACCTTAGTTGGAGACCACATCATTTTGGTTTACTGAATAGATAGTTCCGGGATGTTCGTACAGATACACTGGAAAAAGAGAGTTATTGACAAAAGTTATAAAAAGCCACTGGAGTGAGAGAGTCAATTTCACTATTTACAACTATGGAAATCTGGGCCCAGGCTGTGTATGTTAATCGTAGTAATGAATAGCAATTTATTTTATGTTTCTGCAGGTTGGAACATGCTGTCTACACACCTGTAGATTCCTTAGTCTTTGGTGTAATATTTACACAGTCTGTGCCATTGACAGACAGCTTAAAGTTGCAGCAATGGAAGATCAGTACACATGTAAGGTCCTTAACTTAAGCCATTAATAAAGGCATAAATTGAGTGCAGTGTTGAGATTCACGTGATTTTGATAAATGAGGTGTCAACCCTTCAAGTGCAACAAGAGATTTACCATAAAAGGTGTCCCAAAAAAATGAGAATTCTGATTGTGCCACCAATGTAAAGCTTTTTATCAACAAATGTACCCATGCCATGTGAAAGGATTAAGCTGAAAAATATTTCTGGTACCAAAATGTGAAATTTCTAAATTTTGTATAGGAGAAATACTAAATTCAGACTGTTTTATACTGAATTAAGCAATAGAAATCGCCATTTTGTTTTCACTTTAAAGTTATTTCTGTAACCAAAGACAAGGTAAGAATCTATGGGGGTCTTATCTATATGAAATCACTACATATGACACCATATATGGGGCCCCAAAATCTGTCATGCACCTGTAAATAATACCGTACGATATACTGGCTCAAGGTACCAGCCCCACATATTAATCTCCAGTGTTAATTTCAAACATTGAAAAAACACTCACTCAAGGTTATAACTGATCAAAGGTCTTGCTGTAAACAATGTGAAAGCCAATGACGGATTCACCTCATGCTCATTTTCGGTCAATGTGCTATTTTAAATAAGGGTCAACGAAAGTGCCGTTTAAAACAGAAATATGCTCGCTTGTTTCGATATCAAACATTCCGTTTACAAGGTCTGCCAAATTTCTTTGCAGATCGGTTCAAGGGGCTACATATCGCTGTTATGAAGACTTAAAGGCTGACTCAGAGATTTCAAAATCAAGTTTTTGTGTATAATTACAAAATAGCAACAAGAACGACAAAGATAGTAATTAAATGGTCTTCCAAAGTTTGAGATAAAATAGGATTTTTTTCATGCAGTTAGCATTTGTATAGATATCAGTGCCATAGGAACTGTGTATAAACAAAAATTTTTTCGGATCCGAATTTTATAACAAGTTGTGATGTTCTATATGAGGACTTCGATTTGAGCTTAGCTTTTTCAAACAGTGATTAGTATATGGACAAGCATTATGTAGATGCAAAAAACATGATTTGTTTGAAAATTGAGGGTGCCCTCCTTGGGAAATCTGTGAGTCAGCCTTTAATTCTCAAGTTGTTCAATAGGCCTGTAGCCTACAAACAATTCAGGAATAATTTAACTAGGCTGGCTATTGGTTCCTCCTTTAGCATATTTTATTCCAAAAATGAGCCTTCATGGAGTAATCCACCTCTTCTTAAAATGTAAATAAGATTATTTTATTTGTATCTCAGCACAATCTGTGCATGCAAATGACAGTTGACTGCAATAATAATAGTCTAATTATTTGTTTTATTTGTCTTTCCACCTTCTGGGGCACAGTCGTAGACATTTTATAATTGTACATTTTTTATCCCCCCTGGCTTGAAAAGCAGAGGGGGATATTGTGAGAGCACACATGTCCGTATGTAAGTGTGTGTATGTATGTGTGTCCCAGTTTGATTAGGTTTTTGTTTTTCAGGTCTTCTTGGTAAAGTTGAAGTCCGATTTAAACCAGACTCGGAGATAAGGTGCAATAGGGGTTCCTTCATATGTGGATGATGTCAAAGGTCATGGACCAAGGTCAAAGGTCATATGAGGTCATGTTCCAGACTGCCATCTTGCCAGGGGGATTACGCAAGTTTACTTGCAGTATTTTTATCCTTTGTATGTTTTCAGGATTTGAATAAAATGATGATGAATAAATAACTTTAGAGAAATACAGTGTTTGTCATAATCCATTGGACATTTGACATACGCATGCGTATCTCTTTGTAGAACTGCGCTTACACGAAATTCAACGGTGCGTCGTATTGGTGGGAAAGCAGTCATACATAGTTACGTGTCCAAGGGATTTTTATCAAAATCTTCAAGGAAGTTAGCATGGCCAACTGTATTTTCATAACCTGATAACCTAATCACCTTCTCTAACCACTATGAATTCAACAACCTTAACGGAATAAAGCTGTAAAATTTTATAAAGTTGGAAGTTTATTTAGAAGATTATTTATGTATTTAGTTACCAGGATAGTCATAGTGAACAATCAAAGGAACATTTCTGTATGTAATATATTGCTTGTATTTTTCACCCACATATACTTAGGTTCCACATAAATTCAGATATCCATTCTTCTGGGAGATAAACTGGTACTGTTTAGAAAGATATGTGAATGCATTAATGGGCAAGACCTACCTCAAACCCCACCCAGCGGGTAGAGGACGCAGGGACAGTGCAGAAGACGATACCTGGAAAGATGAGGAGGAAAGTCTTCCTTCAGGAACTAAAATGGAGAGAAAGGACAGTACTGATTCAGATAAGACTATTGATGTGGGGATTAAGCAAGAGAGCGAGGATGAAACAGATGAGGAAGAGGAAGAAAAAGATGAGGAAGAGGAGGAGGAGGATAAAGATGAAGAAGAGGAAGAGGAGGAAGAAGATAAGGATGAGGAGGACGACGAAGAGGAAGAAGATGTTGAAGACGACAGGTCAAGTACATCTGAACAACTTCACACAACAAAGACTGAAGGCAGTAGGTCAAGCTCACCCACAAAACCATCCACTTCACACGGACAAAATGGACACAGTACAGAGCATGTGGATGACTCGCTCTCGTTGCAAGAGGGTGATGCCAAATCGGACGGTCTCAAAGAAGAGCCAAAGGTCAAGAGTTGTTTGTGTAGCTTTGAAAAGAAAGGACTAAAGGAATTAGTGAGAGCTTTGGCGAGTTTGCCGACGAATAGGCGATATGTGCCCGATATGATCACCGATGCTGATGGGTTACTACGGGATGCCAGGGTGAGTAGCATAATTTTAAAAAGGTGAAAATAATATATTTTCAGGGACGGATCCAGAGAGTGGCTGAGTGGTCAATAAGTGGGGCACGGAGGCGGGTTTGACTAAAAATTGGCTGATTTTGAATGATTTTGGTAAATTTTAGAAGGGCAATGCCCTGTGCCCCCTTCTGGATCTGCCACTAAATCTTTCATTTCTTTATCATTCTTAATTCATTATGGAGAGCATGGCCCACTGTTTAGGATATTAGCCATTGATGCTGGAGATACCTGTTCTATTCCCGGTGCCGGTGGGGCCACTTGTTGAAATGTAATCAGGTTCTTAATTCTTGATTTAATCATTAGTTATTGATTAAAATTAGAATTTGCTCTCCCCATGGTTCAGTTGGATTTAGACAACTGAACCATGATAACACTCAATCCTTCAAAGAGGGTGTGAAGCTGCCGGTCCCATGTACAGAAAGCCACACCTCTGCATGCATATCACAATCAGTTTAGGGTGATTACCCCTGGCTGTCCCAATTCCATACTGGTAAATGGACCCAATGGAAATAAGCTTCCTGTGGAGGCTTTTTGAACTATCCAAGACATTGTCCATACAAATCAAATCAATTAGATCAATTAACCTCATTTTTTTATGATTTCCTAGATATGCACAGGAAAAGGTTATTTCCAAAATTTCAGTTGATTCTGAAGGTATGTTTTGATGTTATGAGCAAATATTGTATCAATCACTGTGTTGTAATTTCTGTCCATTTACAGACACAAAATACAAACTTAAGAATTTCTTCCAGAGAAGATCGAATTTACTTACAAGATTAGGCACGCATACTATGCTTAAAGCGGTACTGGTGCATTTTCACAAAATATGAAATTTCTTCAATTTGCTCGTAAATGATAGTCTAGGCCATTGGAAGAATAGAGATAGATTTTACACATAAAAATAACATACACAAAAACAGAAAGGGACATTAATAAGAGGCTACAGACATCCAGGTAATTTGTAGCCAAGTTTGCTGTAACTTTAATCAACAAATATGTCTATTACATGAATATCATAGACTCAAACAAAATGAGTCAGAAGTTGCAAATATTGATTTTGACATATAGCCAAACAAAGGAGAAAATGTCTTTCCTGGCTGACTGTTTCCTATTGTTTTGGCCACCCTTCAACTGATCATATCTTTGGAATTAATTGGTAAATTTCAATGGGGGTTTCAGCAAAATGTAACTTTTTAAATGGTGCATGCAGTTACATGAAAAAGTAAAAATCGAATCTGGCCGACTTCAGACTCATTTTGCTTGGTCACATCACAAATGTCGCCGGCGACATTATTTATAAAATCGTTAAGGGCGCTGATTTGGTCCTTATTATTTCAGGTGAGGGCTAAAGTTTATAAAAGCTTTACAACCATGCAAAAATATTTTTCAAATGTGCCAGTGTCTCTTTAAGCCAATGGTTCAAGGGATATAAAAAAACCTTTTTTTTAGGTAAGTCGGGGGACTAAATGCCTCTTTAAGCATTGCCTTTTAATATTTAAACATGATGTGATTAATATTTTGAATTAACAGGAGATGATGAAAATCCATGAAGGAGATGATCCATTAGATGCACTCACAGGTGAACCTATGTTTAAATGGCCAAAAACTCCTACAAGAATGGTATGTGTGTGTCTTATTACTGACCCTAGTATAGTCCCACCTGTTTTTAACATGAAATTAGCTTAAATTTAGAGGTTGGGATAATAATGAGATCTCCACACAAGATGAAACACATGAGCATCAACATTCAGCCTTTCAGAACTAAACTTATTTCAGATATTTTCATGTGTCAAATGAGGTGCGTGATCAACAATGACCTATAAATGAACTGAAGCATGAACCTAATTGATTTTGCTAAGAAAATCACTAGAAAATACTACCAAAACAGTAATGATTGTAATCCATTGTCTTGCAGCAAAAAATCGTAAGGGAGATTATAATAGGATTTTCTACTATTCTTCAGATTCTTTCA
>JAMKCH010030645.1:0-17083 GCA_023653785.1 Ophioderma brevispina | reverse complement strand
ACTGTTTCGGACTCAATTAGCTTGAAGCTACCAAAAAAACAAATCACTAGAGAGTAGATAAATATGGGATACCCCTGTCTCAGATTTCGACTGTCTTCAATAGTCTTGTAAAGGTAAGGAGAGAAGTAAGAAAGTCCGAAGGGCAGAGCTCTAATAGGTAAGGAATGGTTGTCTAAAACTGAAGCGAAACCACCTTTGATGAGGAACAAAACTGGAACATGAAGGTAGGCGTCTTAAATCCAATGTTGCCACCAAACCAGCCCTTCTTCAACTCTTTGATGACAGCTGAAAGAAGAAACCATCTGAAAGTTTCGGCGGAAATCAGAGGGCGTGATTTTTTTTGAACGGTCGGAGGTCTCTGTTCCTTCAATGGTCGGAAGAAAAACTAATAGAATCCTTCCAATACTTTCATATTGGAAAAAATAGAATTTTTCTAACAACTCCTTCACTTCGTTTTCAAAATCATAGCCTTAATGTCTCTTCTGGCATAGGGTAGAGCAAAAAACTGACTTTCATCAGTGGTTAAACTGCAAATGGTAATCTTCTGAAGTGTTTGAAGAACCCATAGATCAGAGGTTATCGACCGCAATGCCGGGAGGAATAAACTTCAGATGCCTCCATGGGGTCATAGGTAGGTAGGAGGCAAGTATCTTCTTATCCTACTCGCGCCACGCTGGCGCCTCTACGTTTCTGGCGTAGGAAGAAAAAACTTCTGTACGTCAGAGGCCTCTATAGTTGGATTGCTGTCCTAAGAGTCATAGCCCGACTTACGGAAGGAACCTCAGAAATTGTCTTTTGAAATTTTCCGAGGAGCATTAAAAAGCTCATATTGGCTCCTTGAGGCGAGCTGCAGGGAAGAAGCGTTTTTAAAAGTCCCAAAAATTCTGGGCTGGAGACGAGCTTTTACAAGCATAGAAGTGCATAGCAAGCACAAAAGCAGAGACCGGCCAAACTGAGTGGGACCATAAGCAGTTAAAGCTCATGCATTTCAATTCAGGGTAGCAATAAGAATTGTTTATGACTGCAATCAAGTTAGTATACAAGTTAAGTTACATACTTAGACTGGCACTCAAGATTTTAATTCAAATTACCAGATGTTCTCATTCAAGATCAATTTTAAAGAATTATCACCCAGGCCTTGAACCTCGAAAACGAGCGGAAAGTTTTTTATTCATTTTGAAAGGGATCTCTATGTCTAGACTAGGGAGAGTAAAACTGGGCATGAACGAACAGTCAAACATCTCAGGAACAAATGTAGAACCTAAGTAGGCACCGTCAGTCATTTAGTCAGATTATCGTAAAAACTAATTGGGAGTAAGCTCACGTTTTCATTAATAAGGGCGATTCACGATGCTTGATAAAGTATCCATCAACGTGTGTCATTGTAAAGTATGTTCTACGTAATTGGGCGGACACCTTTCCCCGGCACCTTTTCATTCTTTGAATATGTTCGTGCAAGTTTACAGAACAATTGGACCACAAAGGTTGGGACGTCGATCGTTTTTTTCTGTCGCAAAAGATTATCTATAATTCTATTTCCGTAATGTTTGTAAAACCCCTCAACTTCTTTCGGCGCCACGCCAATCGTAGCTATCAAACTAGTGTCAAGGTCAACAAAACAAACCATGTGCGATGCGAAGGCTTTAAATTTACAACGTTATCATGGAATATTTACACATAGTTCCGTGTCATTTTCGTACACCTCCATGCTGTTTTCCATTGGAGTTCCGACCCATTTGTGGAGTAATACCTGCAGTTTTGCTTCGGCACCGATTTTTACCAGCCGTTCAACTATCTGAAAATCGCGTGAACGGGTAAAGCAAGTTGTTCCGTGATCATTACATATAATATTGCCAAATGAAGTCTTTTGGGTGACGGCCAATACGAAGGTAAAAAACTCGCAGCCGGCTTTTAACAAGATGCGCGATAAATCGTGGGCTCAAGCATTTTAGATGCGCGGGACTGCGCGCGATCTGGTTTTGTAGACTTTGGCAAATTGATCAGCAGCTAAATTCGTTCTTCTTCCAGCGAGCTAAAGTACAAACTAGACCAATGTCTCCCAAAAAGATCTTACCTCTAGGAGCGATTCAGGAGAACTTCTTTGGCTGAAAAAATTCAAGCGTCAACTGCATTCATCCTTCTCAGAGCCACTATGGAACGCAATCTTGTAAAAGGCTCAGTAGAAACGTGATAAAGATCTCTCTCACCAGTAAACGGCATCTCTCAATGGCTTTTCACTAGACAGCTCTACAAAAAGCTCAATTAAAGCATTCCTAAGGATGCTAAGAGAAAAGGGCTACGATCGAATTCACATACAATTACGGGCATTCCATGTTCCAAAAGTCGAAGACAAACATCCTTGCCTCAATTCCAAGAACAATTCTATGGACAGGTCGGTTCGTTATGTTTCTAGAAGAACCGCCTTCGACACCGATGGTGGGCATGGTTCTTGTCTTGGTACCGATTTTACTCATCAGACTTCATCTTTTATCACAGCATGGTCTGGGAACCATAGGAGCTGAGAATTCAAAAATTCTCCTCACATGTGGGGAAAGACTCAGGAATCCATCAGAGAAGGGGAATCTTCCGAAAAAGCAGAATCACATTTCAAACTTCGATGAACCAAAACGGACGTCAAAAAAGGGCGCAGCAAAACATTGGGAGATAGGTATGTAGGTCTTCGAATCTTCCGTCAGGGAAAGGTCAGCTGGAGTACGGAGCTCCATAAATTGGGAAATATCTTTCAATTTCGTATCCTAAATCAAATCAGAGCCTCTACCCACGCTATCACCAGTGCGCTCTAGACTGGAAGTGCCTGACTAGAATGTGCAATGAGCGGAGTAGCATCAGCGGTATTGGTTGAGTCGCATTAAATGATCTAATTGGGACTGTATCATAGAGCGACATCGAGGAGGTTCTTGGTACGATGAATCACTTGTTAGAGTTCATGAGAGGATAGATCCTATCAACAAAATCAGACGTAACAACTTCAGAATTCAGTACACCATGGTGTGAAAACGGGACTTCCCTTATTCACAGGTTATAGTTTTCTTAACTCGACTTGTAGAAATATCCTCTTTAGGCCTTGAGTGTAAACATTAATAAATGACTGACATCGTTCATTTCGATCTTTAACTGAGGCATCCATAATAAGAGCAATGCTCAAATAGAGGAACGTTTGTCCTTAAGTTGAAAACGTGAGGAGAAGCCTCTGTTTTATTGTTAAATGATCAGAACTTGGTCTAATGGTCTTATGAGAAAGAATTCCACTATGTCTTGAACCCGAAGAATCCCTTCCATCATATGAACTAGATCCTAGACGTGAAGATCTACCTGAAGGAGAGCCTCTAGATCTCGATAGTCATGCTAGGAGAATTTAATGGACTACTCTACTTACTTGTGTGGGGACTTTGGTAGGCGTAGAGGAGAAAGATATTCTAAACCTTAGAGCAATCCCTGTCCGGAGAAGAGAACGTCGGCAGTGTGGACTGGAACGCCTCTCTGAAGAAGACTACCTACTTCATCATGGTCTAAATCTCGCACTTCTCTCATAAGATCGTCGTCTACGGAGACGATCAATGGAAGACTTGCGTAGTGGACTCGTGCGACCCCTGGAAGGGGAGCTATGTCTAGAAGATCAGTAGATCACGACCTTATCCTTCCTAGTTTTTTTTACCAGATGAATTACAGATGGAGAAGAACTCTTTCGGGCTCTACGACGACGGCTGTCGATTGATTGAACGATCATAGGGAGACGGTTGAACATGCCGCTGAAGGAGATAGGTGACGACCCGACTTGGCCCGATGGAGAAGTGGTAATATAATTTGAATTCGAATACTACGATGGCGGCCCGACAATTGAATCGGCGGAGGAAGGGTTGAATAATTCACACCCGGAGAAACCCGGAGACGGCCGAAAGTGAACTAGGTGGACTAGTGCGGGTGGACGGAAACACTGTAGTCTGAAGAACGAGGAGGAAATTAACTTTCCTAATCGTAAGACACCTCTGCATGAACAACACTAACTCCTTCAAGCAAGGAGGGGAAAACTTATGTCTCATGAAAGAAATCTAACTCCGCCATCACCCATACAACGTCTAATGTTCCTATGACTAAATCATGATCCGCGGATACTATCGGTACATCGGCGGGGCCATGCCAGCAACATAATGAGGATGCTACGGTACGTAATACACAAAAACAAGGCCGTCAAGAGGTGTAGAGCTGATTATCAAAATTATAATATACTAATAAATTATCATAACATCATCACATACGGGGCACCACAGGCAGCCAGAAAAAGCCGCCAGACTTACACGTACCACCGGGTTACCGTAATCATAAGCATAACCGCATATCAATAAGTCTTAACAAAGGCCGCTGGCCTTCATTCACTGCCGCCATGGGAGTCCCCCCTCAGTTTGTATCAACTGCAAACACTACAGACGCCGGTGGACTGAGGTGTTTAAGTTTCACACCTCGGATAAAAGAGAGCCAAACTGACTTCTCAAGTATTGGGAATTATCACTGGACTGCGCAGAATTTCTATCGGCGGGTTGTGTGAGAGACCGAGGACGCCGTTAGAGCAAATTGAAAGTGAATTGAACCCGTCATAGGCCCACGGGCTGGATTTTCTTTCGACCCGTATGAGAGACGGCACCGTTGGGTAATAACCGGTGATAATCTTCCAATTCACCATGAATGGAAGGGGTGGATTAACCAGCCAATCGTACGTAATCACTTAATTCAACTCGGATTTACATAAATCAACGCACTTTATATTCCAACAACTGCAAAGGTGGCTGGACGAAATTGCCCCATAAACTGTCTAATAGCCTCTGATAGCAACGTAGTTAATAACGTCTGGAAGCTAGTTCAAAGGTAAAACTTGGATGCCGTGAAGTAGTCTGAGGTTGAGTGGTTGAAGTGGTAGACAGGTAGAAGCTTCACCGTTGTGACACGACCCGGAGGGAGATGCCCTGAACGGAGATGGTGCCGTTTTAGCCTTGGCCTTTGTCTCTTTACTTTTCCATTACACGTCCAATTCACAAAAGAATTTCTGGATCTCCAATTCTGTACCCTTTGTGTATTATTACAGGTCTCTCTCTTGAACAGCTTCTGCATGTACACACAATTCATGGGGTTATGTCTTGTCCTCCGTTAGGGAACTCATTACATACTGAACATCTTCGAAGCGGTTCCTGCATTCTTGAAACATCAAAGGTAAAACATACGGTAATGGTGATACGAGAGGATGACCCGCACCGAGAATCGGGGAGTAGTTCCAAAAGGGTTAGAGCAGAATACGGCCCAAGGAGACAAGACGGAGACAGAAGACAAGGGCAACCCCCCAAAAAATTTGAGAACAAATTTGAGATTCATTCGGCACGATCTGGTAGTACGCTGGAGAACACAAATGCCATGGTTGCACCGCGAGGGCATAGACAAGGGCAGAAAAATAAAGATAAATAATGCAAGGGAGCAGACACGAGACAGGGACGTATCCCCAACATGCCCTGGCGGTCTAGGTGTGGACTTACATAGGAGGGGACTAAACCTGGCCAAGGAAAAAGTCCATGAACACGCAGTACGAGCAGCGTGAAACAAATGGCGAGGCTCGTGGGGCAACCATCGTGAAGGGATAATTACAAATATATATCTGATACTTAGGTTAAAAGATTCCGAATCCACTCGTAAAAAATATTTCTTCCGAATTCCACTCCTTAGCAAAACTTCCGGATTTCCTGTCTAAGAAAACATCTCAAACTGCACCAACACATCGTCATCCAAAAACTCCAATGACCCGTAGAAGAAGTCGATGTTTATCAGATATATAGACAAACAAAATTTGCGAATTAAATAGGCGATAAAGGGGAAATATGATGTTTACTTATCCCATAAAAATTTTCACATGGTGCCCCAAACTGAGACACAAAAAAAGAGCAAGGATCTGGACGCCAGTGACGTCATTATGTGGCGGAGTTTACCGATGCTAGCATGGCAATAGGGGGATGTCTGAAGGCCTTTTGTGAGCACAAAAATGCAACTAGTTGGATCATTTCGTAATTATATAATGGATTAAAATAGAAACCATTTGGTGTCATGATTTTTGACCCCCCCATTTAGTTTTAAAGGTGGATAGTTGGCAAGGGTGAAGGTCTAATGAAATGATACACGATTTAAAATTACCAATACCATGAATACAGTAGAACTTCTAAAGTACGATTTTTATTAGTACGAGAACTTTCCGAAAAATCCCTTCGTTGAAATTGTTTATTCTAATAGGAAGAGCCTGTTGCTGGAGCTTCAAGTGAATATAAGCAAACTACATCCAAACTTACATCTGATCTATACATGTATCTCATTATAATGAAGTCTGTCTTCAATTCGTTTATACAGTTGTCAAGGAAAACACTTAGAAGGAATTAGGTTAAGAAAGAAAACCCAACGAAAACCAAACAAACTAATTACTTTACTTTGTATTGATTAGCTTCAGACATGTAACCTACGTTTTGTACAAAATATCGTTTTTTTTTTTTTAAATTACAGTATTACTGTCAGCAATTCTCCCAACAAATTCCTGGAATAATGTAGAGTATACTCTGAAAATAAAATTCAATCACACACAAACTTTATAGTTGGTGAGTTACTACAAAAATGTGATTATGAGGGAATATCATTTACTAAAATCAATGATGTTAACATGAACATTGACCACACTTATCTCACAAATGAGGTCCGCCATCATTTCATTGTAAGAACTGTGAACTTATACACCATTGTACTGATGCCTAACACTCTAACTTTGTAGACCTATCCACAAATTGTCCACAAGTTTTACGGTGGTATACTACAAATATACGATTTGGTTGTTTAAAATATTTTTTAAATTCAAGTACGGTTGCTGTGCAAAAATATACGGAGGGAAAATTGGAATGAAACCTGTATTTTTATGGGATTGGAAGAGTCCAGCTTTTAATCTATTTAAATATAGCATAATAGGTTTTCTGGAAATGTTACATTAAAATTGTAGTTATTTTCCAGTTTTCCAAAATACAATAGTTTTCTTTATTTTGCAGTATTTTCCCTAACTTACGTTGTCATTTTTTACAGGTATTTTGTCTTTTAAAATAGTCGCAAATTATGAAAAACTCCGTTTTTGCGAGGTGTGGATAACAATGTCTACCAAAGGGGAGGGAAGGAAAATGTCTATCAAGTCCTTGCCAAACGTGCAATTTTTCCTGGAAAAGCTATTTTCCTATTGTTTTTTTAATTGGCGAAATAGTTAAACATGTTTATAGCTCAGTAATTGCAAGCGAAGAAACTATTTTTTTCAATGATTGCCGCATACCCAGTGACAAAAATCTATAGGAAGTGTGGAAGTGTTTGAAAAAAAATAAAACTGTTAAATTTTAAAAAAAATGTAATTTGCCATATTTACAGACAATAGTCTAATATTAAGCTTCTTGATTAATATTTTTCTTTTCAATGATTAAGACATTGCCTAACAAAAACAAAGATTTCATTCAACTGATACCAAATGCGCCCGGATATCGCCGATTACATGTTATGCCATGTATACGAACTCACAACGGGGGGAAGGGTTACCAGCATGATTAGTCAAGGGTGGCTGAATCCGTTACCTTTCACAATTACCAGTGCCGAAAAATCTCAGGCACTGTGTTGAATCAGGATTTTTGGACTCGTGTTGGGATTTTGTAAATTTTTGAGCAAATATTGGTGGCGAAGGGGGGGTTGGTTTAAACTTGAACCATAAGGCACAATTGGAATCACATTTATGAAATTTAGTGTTTATGTCAATAAATCATTTAATTACGTTTCATGATGGAAAAATACGAGGTATTTCTACAAAAAACATAATAATAGAAGGAATATAAATTATGCAAAATTGCTTACCAAGAGCTATGGATTTGCAAATGACAGGTATTGCTTTTGAATTTCGTGAATATTGAATACAAAGTGCAAGAAGTCGCATGTAAAAGAATACTTCCGTCTTTTAAGTTAGAGCAGATTTTGTTAATAAGTACTAGAGTGTTTAAAAAACTATGCAAATTTATGTTACTCAGCCTATGTTTTTAAAACAGTAGGTGTAAAACATTGTAAAAAACTTTTGGAGGGACTCAACTATTTATCTTTCATTTATCCAAAAAAAATCCTATATGTACTCAACTTTCGGTTCCGGGAGTTTGACTTGAGATCTGCGCCCCTATGAACAACGCACCCCCGTCATGGGACATGGTATTTATTAATAACCACAAAGTAAGAATTAAGGGCGTCTCAACTTATTCAAGTTTCTCTTATAAATTTAAAAATTAAAAACAAGCCTGCAATATTACTTCTTTATGATCTTGTTTGCAAACCATTAAAACATAAAAAGGTAAGATGAGCTTGATCAGTAGTGACAAGAAATACATGCAAGTCTCTTTACATTAAAATTTCCCCATCAATGAAACAATTATTATGTTAAAATGGACATTCAAGTTCGTTTCCCGGTTGAGATCTTCTTTCATTTTCAAATGGTAAAACACTCACAAAAAACTCAAGAGTGGTCAGTAGCTTTGTTATGTGAGAGGCCATAGTTCATGTAATGGTATTGATTACTGTTAAAAGGATTAGCAGCGATTTGCTAATCTGAAACATCGAAAAAATCATCAAAATTCATATTTTTATAGTTTTGTTACTGGCATGGATATGCGAACATAACCTGCAAGTGGTTGGCTTGAAATCCGTGCATTAAAGACAAGGCAGTACTTTTTATCTGATTCTATAATTTCTATACGTGCGTATCCAAATTCCGACTTGAGATCAAAAAAGCCTTTCCCGGTGAATATCACAGATTTTCAATGTGATATTGTGCACCATGATCAATATACTTTGACCACAAACACAAACATTGTTGATATTTGTTTATTCTGTATACTGGTGTAAACCAGAATCAGCTGTTTAGTGTAGATTTTGAGACGCAGTCTATTTGCAGGAGACGGTATGGCAAATTTCCTCAAATACTTCATTTTTTCCACTATTGGTGGTTTTTTCTACATTAAAGCAGTTATATGGAATTGTACACACTTATCCCTGATTTATAAGTTAAAAACATGCATTTCCACATTTTTTCGATTCTCTCACATTATCGCTGCTAATCCCTTTAACCATCATGATTGCTCCATAGACTTACGTGTGTGCAAAGTGGGCTTTGACCATTTTTCTTTACACAGCCACCATTTTGTTATTTGAGCATTGTTTTTGAAGCCGTTTTTAGCAGGTTTTAACTAGAAATTGTAGTTAATAAATATCTTCAAATAATTGTGGTATGTCCACCCACTTTTGGGAAATTTGCAGACATAAAAAGTGTAAACCTTTTTTGGACCACTCAGTAGCAGTACTGGCAGCCAAAAGAAGATTGGTGTTGCCACTTAATATTACGTGGTCCGCAGTTGAGCGTTTAAAAACTGTGACATTATATTATGAAACATGCCTTCCCACATCAGTCTCTGATCAGAATCCATAATTGGAGTGCCTTGTAGTCCACTAACCTGCCACAATGTATTCCCCATCACCAGAGAAGCAACATTTCTTCCACTGTGTTCTGTGGACTAAATCTTGTAGTTTCTGTATAGGTTCTGGCTCGCCATCCTTGCCACAAGCTAACACCTCGCCGCTCTCGTACCCTCGACTTATACGGTTGCTGTTTCACAAGGAAGTGCTGGGGAGGAAAAGAAGGGTAAATGTGATGGGTAAAGGGTTGTTAAAGAAAAACCCGTACAACGAATAATATTCTCAACAAGATACTCTATAAATATTAGTGACCACATATCAAGTGGTTTCATCGGAAAAACGGAATTTGTTAACCATAACATGAATTAAAAACCATCTTGTCTGACCATTTTTTTTTGCGCATTTAAAATTTTGCACTAGTGTATTAACGTGTTATGCGGTACAGTCGGGACGTTTGCGTCTACATGCCATAGGAAATCCATCGTGAAAGCATCGCGTGTGAAGGTGTATTTGATGCTACTGTGCCGTCCGTATCGCATAACACCAAATTAACATATCCCATATACACTAGCGCGAATTTTCAAAATAGCGCATGGTCAGACAAAGTTCTATTCATTGTTATGGTTAGCATATTCCGTTTTCATGAAAAGCCACTCAATATTTGTCAAATAATTATTTTTATAGTGTATATTGTATAAGTTAATCTTAGTACGGTTCTCCTTTAAGTGCTTGAGGTCAACTTTGCAAATCATTTTCAAATCTTAAACAGCGGAAAATGTAAGCAATTTCATTGGCTGATGCACGGGTCAATTCGACATTTGAACCCAGGTAGTAGCGCTGGAATGAATGATTGTTATGGTTGAATCGATCGACGTCATACCAAGTTGCTAAGTTAGCGCGCGCCTGCCAACGTTGCGTCTCGTTACCATGATGTTGAGTTCAAGGGGGGTTCGATGTGTCCCCTGGGTGGGGACCGTCCTTCTTGTTGTTATTTAAGCCGTAAAGCATCGCACAATTGGGTTAAATATGACATTAAATGAAATTAAAGCTGTTTAAGAATGAGAATAAGGTATGATTTTGGGAACCGGTACTTCTTTACGACAAATTGAAACCCGGCGACGCCATTATTGCGTGGAAGACTCGGCCTCCAGCATCGTTCTTCCACTAAAATAATGGTATCACCTTGGGTTCAATTCGTCGTAAAGAGAGTACCGGTTCCAAAATCATACGTTATTCTCTAAATATAGCATTACCGAGAATGTGTTTTCTATCGTTCGAGGTTTGTTGAATTGGGATAAAGGTCACATGAATGTCACCAAGGTCAAATTGAGGCACCAACACGTGCGGCCACTACCAAGGACCATTATTTCAAATTTTATGGACAATTTTAATCAATGCATGTGAATACACCAAGCAATGTGATTAAGTTCTTACTTTTTTGGGGGGCTATGACCTCTATAATCGCTAGATGACATTTTGACTCCCACTTTTGAGAGGGTAACTTGTGGGACACTACACAAGGACCATTAAATGCAAGTGACACAAAATGTGGCATGTACGTGTTGTAAACAGTGGGGAATATGCTTTAGGGTAAACATTTTTACCACAGACAGACAGATACAACCAACAAATAACCCACTACAAGAGCAATCCCCATACAGGGCCAATTAGTCAACCCCACAATGCACCAGTTGGGGAAAATTTCACTTCAATAGGTCATGGGATCCACAAAATCCTATTCTTAAAACATTAAAACCCCTGACTTTACATCATTTTAGCCCACAAGGTACTAGTACTTAGGGATTTTTTAGCATGATTATGAAATGTCTCGGGGAGAGCGAGTAGCGCAGCGGGTCTTCCCTCGCTTTACACCACTGAGGTCCCAGGTTCGATCCCCGGCTCGGGCGTGAGGCTTTATGTGTAATTGGTTTCCAGTCCACGCTCGCTCTCGCAGGTTTTCTCCGGGTACTCCGGTTTCCTCCTGCTTCTAAAACTGGACTTCCTTCCCCTTCCTTGTCCTAGTTTGATGTATGTGGTTTCGGTCGTTGTGTGAATGTTGCAATTGGCGCTGTATTAGCTGTTGCCTCTAAGTTGCATTGTTTCTGTAAAGCGCTGTGTTCTTTGTAGAGCGCTATATTAAGTGCTTAATATTATTATTATTATTATTATTGTGGTCCTAAGTTGAATGCTTTTTTATCCCTAAGTAGGGATAACTGACATGTGTTTAGTACAGAGCCTTATAGGCACATTGCAATGCATTATGGGATTGATTAAAAAAAACCTCTGAGCAATCCCTATGTGCCCTCTTGCAGATGACACAAAAATGGGGCGGTGAGCACAAAATGTTTAGAAACCCTACACCAAAGATTATTTACATATTTTCTTTGACATGTAGTGATTTCATATAGATTAGACACCCTACCTTTTATTTGGCTACAGAAATAACTTAAAATGAAAACAAAAGGAATTTCACAATTTTTGTACCAAAGAACCAGTTCTCAGTTAATCCTTTGAGATGGGGATATTTTTGATAGAAAGCTTTACACCAGTGCAAAAATCAGAATTTTCACATTTTTAGGGACACCTGTTATTTGAAATCTCTTGTTGCACCTTTAATTTAAAGCCTTAAATTGGACACACTGACTCATTACACACTGACTTTCCAATCGGTAAACTTGAAGAAGCCACAAATTTCACCCACTTCATTGGTCAAGGGTGGGCAGTGTGAAAGACAAAAGTTGCATTGATCCATTTAAAGTACTTACTTTCCCCTCCTGGCAAACTCACTGGATTTGATGCCGTTGTGTTACATGATGCCCGTTGTTACTATCGTAAATGAGGCTACCACACTGAGTGTTTGCATTCTTAGTACAAATACCTTGAAAACATACAACAAATACAATACAATTTAGATCCAGCTAATTGTGAAATGTACTAGATTATGTGTAATTACACTGAGACAGTTTTAATTTAACATTCCTTAAACGCTGGTTGTCTACCCACATTGATTGGTTCCTGTCCGGTATTATCATCTGCATATAACATTATTTTGGAGGTTATTGCACTCGCGGTTTTAATATAAATTTTTCTATATTTGCACGCGCCTGCAAACTTTGCGTCTCATTGTGTATGTTTCAGTTAGCGTTCATCACATTTGTTCAAATTTTCTCACTGGTAATGGCAGTCCTTTCATGTATGTATTGAAGAGCCATAAGGATGCAAAATTAGGGTAATATTATAATTGTCTGGCTCGGCCTCGCCGCTCTTTCACTTAAACAATACCATTTCCTTGGTTTCAATCATCATCAAGAGCGGCCGTCCCAAAATCAATACCTTTATTATTGCTCTAAAGTTTAAATAGGCAAATTCCAAAGGTAACCATTTTTTTCTAGTTGTTATATGTGGAAAAGTTGCCTTCTTGCAATTGATGCTAACTCTATAAGTTTTCATTTCAATCAATCAAGATTTAGTAATTTTATGCTAAGCACCATGGACTTTCCCATTGCCCATACTGGTCATCAACAAAACAGGGTATAAATTTTATTGGTACATTGCTGACTGTTTCTAAATAGAACACTTTTTTACAACACTCAGTACATCCACACATCAGAACACAACAGCCTTTCAAACAGTATTGCAAAGAGACATCCAACCATGATCTAAATATCTTTTCTAGAATTGGATTTTCCTGAAACAGCATGGGGGCACCCGATTTGAGGTGCCCTAGAATATTAAATGCATGCCGACTTCATTATCATAGTTTGTGCACCACCATATTTGGTGTTGCAATCATACATATTTGGAAAGTCTTATGCCTATATTAGACATTAAAGTATTTAAATTTAACATTTTTGCATTTTAGAGAGTGAAAACAACTGATTCCACATGCAGTCACTCTGACTCAATATCTCTTTTCTAGCAAATGAACAGGGGTCATCTGGAGACTTTTTGGGCATTAGGAATTCAGAATGTTATTAGCCCTAACAATGCAGGCTGTATTGTGAGGAATTACCACAGATCACAATATACCGTACAATTTTCATTATACTTGCACTTCCGTAGACCACAAACTACCAAAAGTTTGATTGTGGTATATGCTAAGTATTTAGATAAATCATGCACTATACCATATTAGAGGAAATCATCATATACACAAATACATACCAACAGTAATAAACAACAACAAGCCACAGGCCATGATTGTTAAGGGCCGCGAGAGAAATTGCAGGCCCAAGGGAACAATGGAGTTATAGGCGTACATGGCGCTGGGGGTGGGTGCGGGATTGTACGTGCATGTACCACACTTTATATGTCCATGATAAGATCACATACCAACCAAAATTTATATGAGTCTGAATATGCATTACCACAATATACATTGTGTGGTTATTTGTGATCTGAGCATGTTAGGGCTAATTAGGGCCATGCTTTCTTCCATCGATTGGTGTTCGCATAATTATTGCAGAAAAATTGGCTGATCAGACAATTGGAAACATTGGGGAACTATAACATAACACATGATGCATGGATTTTTAGGTGTGTGTGCTTGCGTAGCAACAGTGACAACGCGGGCTGGTTGTGCAACAACAAGGATGACGCACAGGGTTTGAAAGAAAAGAAATAGACCTTGTTCCCAATAAACATCAGAACATTCAGAGCAAAATACCATGTACGCGAGCATTTTTATAACGCTCGTCAGGTATGCGCATTACATAAAGTCAAAATACTGTGAGTGGCTGTGGCCCAACAGTTTTGTGTGTGTGTCCCTAGTTAGGAAGGGACCTTATCGGGGTCATCATATTTGTTATATTTCATTTGAAAAGGTCCTGTTGGTTACCCACTTGGGCTCATTCAATAATCCATGTGGATTTGATGTCTTCCTTTAACAGTAGTCACAATGGAACTCAATCTTACCTTTCCCTTTTCATATTGCCTGTGTATATGTACTCGCCCCTTCTGTCAAAGGATGCTACTAGATTAAGATCGCATCTGAAATCAAAGTAGCAACACAGATTCATGTGCATAGTTACAACACGATATTTTTTGCACAACTAAAACAGACAATGCTGTTTATAAGTCCCCACAGACATCTACTAACTAGATGAGATAGATTCAAGCTCTGGAACGGTCTCAAATAAAGAATATAGATACTACTGGGTTGCATTCAAACTCTGCATTCAACAGAGCTTAAACTTAAAACTAAACTTCATTTCACATGGTAGCATACTGTACACCTCAGGTGTAAGAGACTATGAAATCTTCTAGGAAAACAAACATTGCATCATTCATTCATCATGTGCACATTCATATTATATATTGACAACATTTTAGCAAATAACAAAACAGACTTTAAGGAACCACATCTCTTAAAAGTTTCTCTACAAAGACCGATGGCAATTTTGTCTGTGAAATAAGAAATGTGGGGACAAGAAGAAGCCCTCAGATTTGTATTCATCTAATAACTTGCCGAACAAAATGACATCATGCGAGTAAGTCAGCAACTGCATATAAACAAATGTTTGTTTACAAAACACTAAAAAAAAAAAGAAAAAAACCTATGCAATGAGTACAATATGCAATAAGGCAACAGGCTAGGTAAAGTAGTACATCTTGCTATGCAAATAAGAGAACTCCTCGGAATTTAAAAAGATTTCCAGCTAGCCCATAATTTAAATCTATGATTGTATCTCATCCTTTGCTAAACTGAAAGAATAAAAGGAAAGAGTTCCATGTGTACCCCCTTTAACATTCTACAAGAAACAAATTATTTTTTATTTATGGCCTAACACTGACACACACCCTAACCCTAAGGCCAAAAAAAAAAAACCTTGTTACACATAGAACTTTGAAGGGGGTACATATGGAACTCTTGCCGAATAAAATTCCCGGAGCCAACTTACATCATCTTCAACGTGTATCTTCTTGTAAGTTCCATCAATGGTAAGCAGTATTGGTGCGTGCTTCATGGGACATACAAGAATTTTATTCCTGCAGATGAATCAAAGTGCTAACAATTTATTAAAAAAGAATTTAAAAGTGCATAGCGATTATTAGAGCAGCAAACTGCA
Organism: Ophioderma brevispina; assembly: GCA_023653785.1. NCBI lineage: Eukaryota > Metazoa > Echinodermata > Ophiuroidea > Amphilepidida > Ophiodermatidae > Ophioderma > Ophioderma brevispina. Next base: position 1,499 of record JAMKCH010030645.1, on the reverse strand, counting down.
TCAAACATCAAAACAAATTCAAAAAGGCCATTTTTGTTAAATATTAGAGTGGATTAGTGAAACATTGGATTTAAAGGTGCAACAAGAGATTTCAAGTCATCCATATTTTCTGTGATATGTAGTGATTTCATATAGACTCCCTTCCCTTCCTTTTATTTGGTTACAGAAATAACTTAAAATGAAAACAAAAGGCAATTTGTATATGCTTATATTTCAATAGAAAACATAGGCTGAATTTCGTATTTGCTCCTATAGGAAATTAGAATTTCACAATGTTTGTACCAAAGAAACAGTTCTCAGCTCAATCCTTTCAGATGGCGATATTTTTGATATAAAGCTTTACATCAGTGCCAAAATCAGAATTTTCACATTTTTTGGGACTGTTATTTGAAATCTCTTGTTGCAACTGGTGGGGTCCCAGGGTCCACCTTAAGGCAAAATATTTTTCTACAGAGTGAAATGTTTTTCTGTAGGACAAAATATATTCCTATAGGGCTAACTTTATAGGGGTTCCAACAAGTTTGAACACAATTAGTGCCTGCATTACAGTAGATTAATCTGCTTTAATTTCTGCCTTGCTGCGCACCCACACCTGTAATCCTAGCTAGGACAGCGTATAAAGAAGACCCCAATACAACATACTGTTTGGGGAGCAAAAACTGAATTAGGTAACAGGTTAAAGGCACTATCAGTGATTTGCTAAGTCATAACATCGAAAACATCATCAAAAATCAGATTTTTGCATGTCTGTAACAAGTACGGGTACCCTAACATACCCTGCAAATGATAAAACCAGAAGCAACCTAATAAGCATAAAATCGGATACTTTAGTCATTACTGTCCGTACGGACACTTACTACAACATGTATTTGAATAGAGAGTCATATCATTGAACAATGCCATTTTCTTCCTTTTCTGGCAATTGTTCAGTTGAAAAAAGTAACTTATGAGAATTTTACAGACTTATCCTTCAATTTTAAGCTATTCCTGTAAATTTCAAATATTTTGACTCTTTTGGGTGAATCACTGATTGTGTCTTTAAGTAATTGCCCACTCCTTGGGCAGCAAATGACAGAAATGCAGAAATTACCAAACAAGGTACGAGTAAATTGTCCAGCTGCGCCCTGTGACCAATTTTAACCAATTTAATGGAAAAAGTCTTACTCTTCGATGCTGCAGTGAACTCAGTTTACTTTTTTCTTCCAATTCAAATACCTCCTTTATTGATTTTTACTTACGCATCTCTTGGATGAAACTGGACTTTCAGAACCGGTGCCGGAAATCTGAATCTGTGATCGCAATCTCCGCTGATTACATCCCATATTGAGATGGTGTTATCTGTTGAGGCACTCAGTAACTTCTGACCATTCCTACTCCAACTAAATTGCAGCAATTAAAGGGAAAATATTTTGTTATTAGCCTACCCATTCCATACTGAACTTGAAGTTTAAAAGTGAAACAAGAGATTTTGAGGCATCAGTATATTGTGTCGCATGTAT
>JAMKCH010030644.1:0-17437 GCA_023653785.1 Ophioderma brevispina | reverse complement strand
TTTTCTCATAACTCCTCAAACTCCCATATAAAGTTCTCAACCATTTCATGGCCCCCCCCCCCCCCCCCCGTCCACAACATCTGTTAATCTTATTTTTATTCATCGTAGTTTGTCAGTCTATCCTAGTCTTATGCCTATATAGTTCCTATTTTCTAAATTTACCCACGTCAAGTTTCAGCCTGTTAATTTTCCGTATATTTTATTTTTTTTCTTTTCAAAACCCTGTGGGCGTGGGGTACCCGTATAGTATCCATACAGATGACATCAAAGCGAAATAACACTTCTTTCCTTTCCCACACCGTTGCCCTATAGAGCTGTAGTTATTTGCGTACGATATAGCCGTGCTACGCGTAATCCGCCGTGCCACGCTTAACGACCCGTCGCAACGCACCACGCATACTCGCCGCTTCGTAACGCGTACAAACAAATGGTTCCACGCGTAACCAACCGCGCAACGCACCACGCATACGCGCGCTTAGTAACGCGTACAAACAAATGGTAATTTATCATAGGCAAACCGAGCACAGTTTCGTTGATTTGTCAGCCATTTTTGTTCGGAACGGATTCGTCCAATAATAGCGGTTTACCCGTCAGGTATCCTCATGCACCTTCCACGTGAATTTGGCGCATATGATCTAAACTGACGGAGCCTTGCGATATACACACTACCTACATCCATACAACATACCAAATTATAGTCTGACTAAGCGGTAGCCCGCGCTTCGCGCGGGCTCCGCTAGTTGAGTGAACGGAGCGCTCACTGACACTGAAGCGATCACTGAAGAATTGACACATATCATGGCGATACTGCAACCAACCCCGTATCCCTGAACTTTAGGACTCCCCGAGTCGCAAAATTTTGTATTTTTACACTTTTAACTACCCAAATTCCCGGTACCTATCATAATACTATAGCTCATAATTAGTTACCCGATTGCTAAAGAAACGCAACTGAATATTTAATCCCGTAACACTTTCCGTATATGTATTTTTTTCTTCGTATTTTTTTTAAAAAAAATTATATTAAAAAAAATAAAAAAAATAAAAAAAATAAAAAAAATCTGTACTTTTTTTTAAATCACAAGTAGGCCTACGCCCCGTGGGGCAGCTGTATTCCCCGTTTTCCACATATTTTTCTCATAATCCTCAACCTCCCATATAAAGTTCTCGCCATGGAGATGCCCATCTCCCCCAAATCCCGTATCGATTTTTTATTCATCGTAGTTTTGCAGCATATCCTAGCTTAGGCCTATCTAGTTCCTATGGTTTTTTTTCTCATATTAACACTCAATATTTCACCCCTAATTTTCCGTATTTTTTTTCAAAACCCTGTGGGCTTGGGGTACCCCGTATGAATCCATACATACGACCATCAAAGCGAAATAACATAACATTTCTTTTCTTTCCCCACCCCGTTTGCCACTATAAGATCCTGTAAGTTATTTGCGTACCACATATAGCGGTCTTACGCGTAATCGCCCGTTGGCACGCGTAACCCCCTTCCCGCACAGCTCCACGCATACGCGCGGCTTAGTAAAGCGTACAAACAAATGGTTTGCCAACGGTAACCACCCGTCGCAACGCATACGCGCCGCTTAGTAACGCGACAAACAAATGTAATTATATACAACTGACAGCTTTCGTTATTTTTCAGTCATTTCTGAACGGATTTCGTCCAAATATATGCCGCTTACCCTTCCGGTATCCTCAGCGCACATTCACGCGATTTGGCGCAATATGGATTGAAACTGACGGAGCCTTTTTTATATACACACAATACATACCTACATACAACATTAGCCAAATATAGTAATGATGAGTGGAACAGAATCGTGATAGTATATTACAGTTGTACATTATTGTCACTCTGCTTCGAGTCCCGTATTGCATTAGATATCTAATTCGTATCCAGAGCTAAAGTTTCTGTTATGGCCGTCGTGTGCGCTTGCACCGTGACGCGACGCACGCAACGCAACGCGAGTTATCCATAGCATAAATTTAATTTGATTCTGAGGTTGGGGTAACTTTTGATGTTATGCTGTTTATGTTTTGTAACTGTGTTTGTACCTATTATTAGAGTAGGATTTAAGATTATTTGGACACGGAGGTACACGGCCCATGTGGGTGGCTAGCGCGCGGAGGTTCGGCGCAGCTATCGCGCGACTTTGTTAATCAGATAGGCAAAACAATTATTCGGCTTGTGTTTATCCGCGCGTGAAAGTAATTCTGTTTTACATTCGCCGCCTTCTCCCAACAAGGTGCGCCACGGTTAAAATTGCGAATTGAGTGGAGGCGGTATTGTTGCTTGCAGTGCGCCCGCATTGTTCATATCAATTCGCAGTGCGAAGGAGTCTTGCCAATTGGTTCCCTGCTCATGGCAGTCCACGCGCGATCAAGTGCTCGATCCTGTCCAACGGGTTGTTAATCAGACGTAATAATCTATATATAATTATAATCCGGATTGTAATTGTAAGTTTTTTAAATGTATTAATGTTCAGATTGTACTTATTATTAACTTGACTGTACCTATTTGTTTGATGATGTCAATAAACTGAACTGAAATGACTGAATAATTGAGCATACGCCACTTCATTACTCATAGTTTTTGGCACCAACATATTTGGTTTACGTATCCGTCGTATTTGGCAAATCCTTAATGCATATTTATGAGCACGCGGTATTTACGTTCGTCATACTTTTAGCGAGTGCAAACAACACTAACAACTGATGCCACAGGCTGTCACTCGGACTCAAATAATCTCTTCTAAGCAAAATTAACAGGGTCATCGGGAGACTTTTCGTGCATGAGGAATGCAGGGAATTTTTTAGAAGAATGGTTTCTTCCATCGATGATTTTGCATAATTATTGAAGAAAATCGGCCGATAAGGCAATGAAACAACTGGGGAAAGGAACACTGATAACTTAACGTGTGACGCACAGATTTTATATGCGGTGTTCTTGCGCACAACGGTTGACGACGCGGCGTGTGCTTACGCAACAACCACCACGGCGCGCGGAGTGTGAGAGAAAGAGCGGTTACGGGATTGGACTATTCCATAATACACGCGATTCACTTCTTCCTCGTATATAGTTCCATGGGCCGGACAAAGTATGAAGGCATCAGAATTTACTCAGTGTGATTTCTAAAATTCTTGAAAAGTCTGTGTACAATCAACTTGACCATTACTTAACCGATCATCAACTTCTTTATTCTCATCAATATGGTTTAGAGGTAGTTGCTCTACTGAATACATGCCTACTAATCTACGATCATTGCGTACACAGGGTTACTCAGGGAAATTAACGGGCTGTGGTGATGTTGGATATACAAAAAGCCTTTGACACGGTGGAAATGACATATTGTGCAATAAACTCCGTGCTATGGGCATTAAATCGATAGATTGGTTTACGTCTTACCTGAGTGATAGACAGCAGATTGTCTGTGTGAATTAAAACCGCTCCAAGCCCATGTTCATGAAATGCGGTGTGCCTCAAGGCAGTGTTTTGGGGCCTTTTTTTCTCTGCTATGATCTGACTGCCTAAATATGATGAATTGGAATGAATAAATGTACATCCTGAAGAAATGAAAATGACTGGAGGGTGGCTATAAAATTCGTAAAACATGGAAAACTCCTTGTACCAAGTGTGATCATTTGCAATTTTGGGAAGTCGTTTTTTTTTTTTTTTTAATTTGGAAGTTTTGAGTATTTGAAAATAAAGAAACTTATACAAAAGTCCTTTTAATGGGATTTTATTAAGACATTAATGTGCAATATTTTTGTCATGGGATGAAACCCCCTCCCAATAATTCCACTGTGTGAGAACGTGCCAAAGGGTATGCGTCTATGAGGACTCGAAATAACGACTTACGTAACCCATTTGGAAGAACAAAAAAAAAAAAAAAAAAATAAAATAAATAAAGGACACGGTGCACTTAAGATAGAGAATGGGATAGGAAGGTAAAATTACGATTTCTTTCTTATTTCCCAAATATTAGACATAGCTCGAAAACACAATTCTGAACACAGATTTCTAGGTAGAAATCGGTTAATAATTTTTTGTTTCATTAGCTGATGAGGCATACTTTGCGTGAATATTGTTAACAGCTTTCTTCTCCTTTTTGGCAACCTAAAAATGGCCACAACCAGATATGTTTTGTAGTTTCAAAAACTATATATAACATCTCTCATCTTATCTCAACTATATCTGAGATTGCGATATAAAAAATAACCGATAATGAGGTGCTTGTCACTGTTGTAGCTTAAATTTCCAAGAATTTTTACACAGCGATTGCAAATCGATGTGTTTTTGTTTTATAGCGTTCTTCTTCTTCTTATTTCTGTCAATATGCTCTAGCTCAGCAATGCCATGTCCAATAGTGACCAGATTTATACCCTGACCCCTGATTTGACCCCCAACTGAATTTGACCTAGCCACAGGAGTCAAAAATGCCATTTAATGGCAAACACTATCTTCTTCTACGGATGAAGCCGATTAACCAAAAGTGTCAGATGAAACCACTGACCATGCCTCATATAGGGTGGTTAAGGGATACGGGGGTCAAAGGTCATTAAAGGGGTCATTTCCGGTCGAAAGCTGGAAAGAAAAATTTTAATTTAATTGGCAAAAATATATCTTGTACAGGATAAGACGATTTCAAAAAGTGCATATAGGGTGTTCAGGAGTAAGGAGTCAATGTCATTGGGGGTAACTTCCGGTCAAAAACCAAAATACTCAAAAGATTGTCAAAATTTTATCTCCAATTGTTCAATCATACTAGAGTGCAGGAACATGCAGGTTATGCATTAATGTTACCCGATGCATAGAATGGTATTGATGTTTGGGGGTTTCAAAGGTCATTATCCGTAATTTCCGGTTTTAAGCTAAATAACTTCAAGAATTTTTTACTCCAAACTAAGGCAGAGTAGATATTTTTTATTTGCAGTGGGAAACATGCATTTTCTCGTGTACATGAGGTTTTTTTTGTATCGCCGGTGCAAAGGTCATTAAAATGGGTCAAGGTCAATTTTGGCCAAAAAAAAGTTAACAATAAGACCAAATTGGCTAGTTTGCTATAATGCAAGGTATCATGGTTTACCTGACCCTGCGAGATACGCCACTTGGGACCCTCACAAAGCTTGCTTTGGCACGGGTTCAAGGTCAGGGTCAATGACCATCGGCTGTGTACAAGTGGCCTATGGGCCACAGACTTCTAGGTTTTTCTGTATCCATTTTTTTTTTTACTTTTAACAGCGATGTGTTCTTTCTTTCTGTGGTATTTCAATCAGAACACTGCCGACATTTGAATTTGGTATACAATAGAGGTACTTGATACAGTTTTGTAGAGTAAATTAAAAAATCCTTCAAACACCTTATTTACTAATATGACAACCACCACCATACCACCACCACCACCAATTAAAACGCACCCCACAACAACACAATAACGAACGCTGTCATAGTAATCCAAGCGACCCTGAGTCTGTTTTCCTCTTTTAAGACAAGTAAAAGGTGAATTGGAGCCGTGGGCGTAGCCAGCGGGGGGGGCGGGGGAGGCTGGGAGCTCCGGATCGGACCCTTGCCACAAACCCCTGCTTCCCCCCGCAAATGAACTGCAGTTTATAACAACCGAAGATGGAAAACTGGAAATTTACTCCTGATTTTGCCCCCAGCTTTTCCCTTCTTTCCCCCTCGATTTAAAAAGTCTAGCGACGCCACTGAAATTGGAGGAGGTGTGGCAGGGGTTAAAATCGTATTTAGACATGTTAATCCCAGATTAACTTTGGTTAATTTTAAATCTGTAGCAGTGTCAAAATTGTGATGTCCTCTCTATATCTACATGTTAGTACACGATTCATTTGTATTCCACTTCTTATAGCAGTAAGTACGCGGACTAATAAGCTATAGCTCTGAATGGACTACGATCGAATATGTTTCAAAAGCACAGAATAAAAGACGGGCTTTGCTACCCTGGATTCTCTTGCACATGTTTTAGGCCTCGTATATAAATATTGTGTTACTTACTAGGTTCGCAGATCTAAAGTCAAATCGCACTGAACCGGAAAGTGAGTACATATAGGATTTTTGTTTGATAAAATGAACGAATAAATGTTTTGAAGTCCCTCCAAAAGTTGTTTTTACAAGGTTTTACACTTACCGTTTAAATAAGAGGCCTGATTAACTAAAGTGCATATTTTTTTTAAGCACTTAGTACTTATACAATTAAATGGGTTATTGACTTAATCACTAATTTTCATGAAAATGGACTTCTAATTGCCTTAACAGTTCCAAGTTTTAACCTCCTTGCGACCAATAGTTGTTCGAAATTTACCAATCAAGACGTTGATTGCGCTTGGCAATGGATGCTGCAGGTAATTGTGAAAAGTTTCACGGGATAAGCCACCATTGGAATAATGGACCTGGTACCCGTCTGTTGTGAGTTCGTATTGCAATGACGAACCACACTTTTTTTATCGCAATATCCGTGTGACTTGGCGTCAGTGGAATGGAAATCGTTTGTTTTTTTTAGTTAGGCAAATACATATCATCGAATGAAATATTAATCAAGAAGCTTAATACGATACTATTTTCTGTAATAAATGCAATTTACATTTTTAATGTAAACAATTATTTTTCAGACACTTGTCACGAATTCCTATAAGCCTAGTTTTCTATAACGTGGTATGCGGCCTTGAAAAAAATAGCTTTATTATCCTCTTGCAATTTATGGAGTAAAACATTTTATAAATCTAGTTCTTTATTTTAAAATTTTAGGAAATTCAACTTTTTCCTAGTAAAAAAATACAGTTTTTGACAAGGGACCTTGTAGACATTTTTTTCACGTTGTTATAGACATTTGTTTTCCACACTTCGTCAAACGAAGTTTTTCATGAAAATATTTCCAAAGATTTAAAACAGCAAGATACACTGTAAAAATTAACGCGTAGTTAGAGGAAATATGTTAAAAAGATGAACAAGTGTTGATTTGGAAAACAAGGAAAATAATGGCACAAGCCCGGTAGGGGCGAGTGCCATTATGGGTCTGGTCAAACTGAACTCATGTGGCGTTATTTTTGCCAATTCACGAGAAGCTAAAAATACACAGACATTAACCACCTAATTCATAACGTATTACAACATCAAATTATTTTTCAAAAATAATCATGAATGTCCATGCAGCCTAGTTTCGACGATGCCACACACCCGCCCATAAATGACACCTCCAACTTCGCGTCGTAACTGTCGGAGCACACGCGTACCTCATTAACTTCTACCACCGTGCAATGACAAATATCATGCAATGATTTTTTGTCCAATCATATTTCTTCTTCTTATACACGTTTTTGAATCACATGTTTCAACAACGATATATTTTCAGTATAGGCACAAACTTGGTTGACATTGTGGATAGGCCTAGTAAGTTTTAAAGTGTTCGTCAGTGCAAAGGTGTTTAATGTCACTGTTTTTACAGTGAAATGACGACCTCCATTTGTTAGGATGATGGCGGCGCCTCACATGGAGAACATTGCTATAGTCCCATGTTTAACATCGTGGTTTTTTAGTAGATGTTATTCCCTTACATTCACAATCATTTGTCAGTCATTCACCAACTATCCTGTTTTTAAGTGTTTGATTGAATTTATTTTCAATAGTTACTGTAATTATTACCGGAATTTCTTTGGCAGAATGACAGGAATAATGTAAATTGAGGATATTGTTCCGTTAGAGGTTAATTTAGGTTTAATGCTGCAAGCTAATCACTTACTTAAAGTGTTCTTATTTCCTGTTTGTTGTGGTTGTTTTTGTTGCTTTTTAATTTCTAACTTATTCCTCTTTTAAATGTTTTTCCCCCCCTTTCATTCATTATATAAATTATATAACGATTGAAGAACAGGAGCAGTTTTAATGATAATGGGTAACACGAATTTATAGATATTTTAGGTTTGGCTTTCTCACTTTCGAAGCTCAAGAAAGGTTCTTCCTATTTAGACGAGACCATTTAAAAAACTGAGGGATTTTCGAAAGTTTACGTAAATAAAAAAAAAAAATACTTGTACGAAGTTGGCTACACTATTACTGTATTGGTACCGGTAAATCATTTTACTGTATCACTTTCAAGTACCCTTCATACATACTAAACACCGTTGTCAACTAGGCCCGTCTAAAACCTAAATGATGCACAAATGGTAATTTTTGCACTTTTTTACACAAGTTGTCAAACTTTTAACCCCTCTTAAATTAAACGGGTTCAAAGATGACCCGCTGTTTAATGTGCAAGGGGTTGTAGAGTAGATAACGGCCCTCCATAATGAAATGCGGAAAGGGATTTAAGGTTGGGGAAATCAAATAATGGAGAATGGGATTTGGGGGTAAGGGACTTCGTAATGGAGATGGTATTCAGGTGTAAGGGACTTCATGAATGGCGACGGGATTTAGATATAAGGACCTCATAATGAAGATGGAATTTATGTATAAATCTCCATTATGGATATGAGGCTCCTTACAACTAAATCTAAATCGCAAAGAAAAAAAAAAACTCCACTCCTCTTATACAACCTAATCAGATTATCCAGCGGCGAGCGCAGCAAAGTCATTTGTCCAAGTTTTTGACACTGATTAAAATTAAATAAAATTTTTATCCTTTTGGTACCATAGTAGTTTTAAAACTGGACAAACAACCTTTACGGAGACTTCCCCACTGATATATTTTTTCCATATCAAATGACTAAATTGTTTTAAGTCTTATCTACAAAATCTAATCCTATCACATTTATAAGGGTCCGTTATGTAGCCGACACATAGGGTACTATTTCCTTAAAGGGGTGTAACGAAAGATTCACATCTTAGGTTTCCCTAAAAATAAAGACAACTGGTTTTCAGTGCCAATTGTAAGTTTCATCATAATATCCCCATCAGAAAGAATAAGGTTTATTCTTTAGTACAAAAATTATATAGATCTGGAGAAACTGGCGAGCATTGAATTAAATCAGACGAAAAATACACGTCTCGAAACCGGTCCTCTCGCTATATCTAGACGTGAGATTACACGGACCACAGAGGACTGTGTGTACGTGGATACCGGAGAAAGGAGCGCTGAATGTATATCTTCAGTTCTTTCTTTCAGAGTTTCAAGCGACCGTTAATTATATATTAGAAGGGTGGGCCTATATCATGATTCTGACAGAATTTATGACAAAGCGAAAACTCAAAGCACCTACAACGCGAGGTCAGTAAATGATTTAAAAAAAAAAAAAACAAAAACCGAGAAAGTGACCAGACAAATATTTTATATCGGCTCGAGAAACTGGCGATCATTGAATTAAATACAGACGAAAAATACACGGTCTCGTACAGAAAATTGTGAAATTTGTAATTTCGTATTGGAAACAATCGAAATTCGACCTATGTTTTGTATTGCACTATAGCAAATCCAAATTAGCTTAGTTTTTACTTTTAAGACATTCCTAAGGAACCAATACAAGGTAGGAAATCTATTGAGTGTCTGATCTAATCTGAATCACTACTTATGACACTATATAGGTGCCTTGAAACTTCGCGTTGCAACACCTTACACATACGTTTATGGTGGATTTTAAAACCTACACGCCATCTACCATTTGAGTGCCTCAACTAAGTCCCATAAGAGGGTCACAAGAGTACTAAGATATTTCTTTAACACACCAGAATATTTGATTTCATACCTAAATCCAACTCTGTTGTGTGAGGCGCCCTAGATACACCTAATAGCATTCACTTCTGAGGGACTGTTTATTAATATATGACATATGACTAGACTAGAATACTAATATTGTCTTAATACATAACTTGGCTTTGGCCTTGTAATCGTATCCCTCTCCTTAATCCAACTCCCTTATTGGGTCCCTTATATCGAAAACAACATGTGGGGGCTTCATACCCAATAATAAAATGGTACCGGCAAATGTTTCTTATGACTTTACATATTTTGTCTCATTTAATATATGTTTAAAAGGAACAAACCAGAGCGGAATTGAAGTCCCTTTCCTTTTTCTTGAGCGAACCCTTCTCTCTTCCCGCCGAATTATAAAGGAAGCCTAATCAAATATTGAAGTTTTTGGCTCTCAACTGTCCTTCAGACCGGAACGTTTTACAAACGAAATCGACCTTTTCGTCCACCCCGCCAGAATGATTTTCGTAAATGGACTTTTCGTTGATCTTCTGCTTTGTTCATATATAATTGGCCCCTTAACATTAATAATAAGGCCCATGTGCCAGTATGAGTATTCACCCCTAATTATTTTACATACCATATTCAGATTCAGCATGCTTTTGTATTAAACAGGCTTTTCAACTGACTTTTCAGAGTCACTTGTTTACTGCGCTTCAATGATGTGAGTTTTGCAGACAACAACAAAAACGAATGTACAGATACAAAAAGTTCAATAACCATAGTATATATCTATTAAAATTTAAATTATTTAACGCGCTTCTCATTAAATCAAAACATTACTGTGGCGATAATGCAAAGCTTTGTCTGTTGTCTTTTCCTGAATTTGATATTTCCCTATATTTCCTAAAAGTGCAAAATAATAAGGAAAATTATATACCCCGATAATAAAAATACAAAAATAAAAAAAACGTAACACCTAGAGTTTTAGTTGGGGGTGGGTCGAACCACAGTCAAAACAATTTCCCTGACAGCACTACACGACGCCTAGCGCCACGAAATAGTTTAAAATCAAGTGCAGCATTGTCATTCGTTGTGTAGACCATTTCCTAGCTCCGTGTCTAGGAAACATTTTGTGTACATGCCTCGACAAAGATTGTTTTACAAATATTCTAATAAGCTACCTGTAAGTATGGCCTTAAAACGATTAACCTTTTTGAAACTAAACTACGGTCCGCATCGCAGTGGCCCTGTTTATGTTTATCGTGGGGTACACGAGCGGGGCAGTGTGCAATTTTACGGAAACCAAACCCATTCACGCACATTAGACCAGTGCTTACTTTAGAAAATTCAGTGTGATGATTTGCAGCTTCTTAGGAAAAGGGGTACGAGTTTGTTGAATGACGTAATAATATAAACCTACTCTACCCTTATCCACGGCTACGATGGTGTTACGGATGGCTTTCGCGAACGAAACGAAAGTCACAACTAGTAGAAATCGCAAATCATGCTTAGTATGTTCTACGTAATTTTTTACGACTCAAGTTTCGCGAACGGACCCCCCAGAACGCTTAGCATTATTACAAAATGCAACATTGAAGACATTGTTTTTGTTTCACCACGTTTCCATTCTCCTCTTGTGTGTCAATGTTATTAAATACAGTGTTTACGCTTTAAGTTACGCCTGAGCCCTTATTTAGCTAATTCGAATAGCCAGTCTAGATAGTAAGTAAAATGACTTGTATGCGTTTAATGGTGTCTATTCTTGACTACGTCTACACTTGGTGAGCAGGGGCAAATCGCTTGCTTTAATGCTATTGGTGGCCCAAACCCTATCAGGAGCCAGGTGAAAATTGAATCATCTCTTCTTGTGAATCCAAACAACCAAAGGGTATTTTGATCTCTCTCTGATATGCTTTCCAAGATCCACTCGCTAGTTGGGGCATCTGCAACAACAGCAATCAGCCATGGAGACCATGAGCCACCTGCTGCTCTAGCTGCTCTGCTCTGTAGTCGCAGCGGGGCTCTTGGATAGCCCCACCTCCACATTCAACTTGGAAGTTGCCCATTCCATGGTTGTAATAGCCTGATGGGGGGGGGGGAAATTTTTTACCCATGCTTGACAGGTGAGGATTAAATCCTGGTCACTCCTTTTCCTTGAAGGCGTGGTGATATGATAATGTGCCGTGGTTGGCCGATGATTGCCATTTACTGGATGTCCTGGATTAGAATGCTTTCCAATCCATCTCACTATCTGTCTCTCTATCATTCTATCCGACTGATAATTCCTCAAGAGAAATCCACCAAGTATCTGGGAACCATCAACATCCAGATCTGTCTGGGATAAACACATGATTTATCAAAGCAATATGCACGTCAAATGTGGAATCCTTTCATTTCATTCACCAAGACTGATAATACAAAGGTCGAAAGTATTCAAAGGCAAGTATAGCCATATAGCGCGACTACTATGGGGCTCGAGACTTCGAAACGGGGCACACTTGAAAACTGCAGCCTCCTTGCATCATCTATCATCAATGACATCGTAAATATAGATCAATCGCCTCCAGCGTTAACACCAAATACAAGACCAGGCAATGATATCGCACTATATCCATTACCACCAAGTCATCACAATGTCAACCACTCTGGAACATCTTACCAGCAGTAGAAGTCACGGCATCATAATATCAAATGAAAAAAAATTAAGGTAGCTACTGACCGCATTGTTTTTTGTATACAAGCAAAATTAGGCGACAATAAGTTACGTCTACATTGTCTATGTGGTTTTATTAAACCGACGTGTGAAAAAGGCCTTGATCACGGAAATAGAGAGTGGCTACGATGGAACTAGCCACGTCCATTGCAGTCACTCTCTATTCACCGTGATAGCTCGTGATCAAGCCTGTTAGCCGAAACGTCGGTTTAATAAAAAAAAAACACTCCGACAACGTAGACTAAACTATCGTCGCCTCATTGTTGCTTGTAATCATCACACTAGCTTCGCGTGGCCGCCTAACCATTAGATTTCTGCCACCTGCTTCTTCCCAGTTGTGGTGTAATCCATTCCCGCCTCCTTCATTTTTGTTGATCGCCGTGTTTTATACATACTTTACACTTGGAAGGGCAACGCCCGCCGTTACACATCATGGAAAACAGCAATGTGTGTGCATGTGTGAGGATAGATCCAATCAAGAATCAACGATAAGAATCAATAAATGGTGTTAGGATAGCCAGAGTCTTATCGCCATAGTTGTACTTGTTGAGATTGTGTCAGAAGGTCGTGGAATGTAAATATATTGAACATCAGTGACGTGATCATGTCATATCCATATCATCACTTAAGTAGAGCAGCCACCATCAAGTACACAGCTGATCATCATCATCCTTCGACTTCTTCGGACACACTTCTTTTCCAAACATCTTATCCCGCATTTGCGTTCCAGTCCCCAGCAGCAATGGAACAAGACCAGCATAAGGACTAATGCAGTGTGATGCAAAAAGGTTCACAAGAAAAATGTGTGCGGTAATAGTGGTGCTAGTGCGATACATTGACCGATTATGACCCAAAAGGCGTGGGGTCGAGTCCCGCTGAGGTCCAATGTTTTGTGCACTTGAGCAAGGCACTTCACCCTCGCTTTCCTACCCAGGTGCAGAATGGGGAGCTTTTAGGAATATAGTCCATTAAGCGCCGCCCAAATGTATGGGTAATATACCTTGTGGCATTTGTTTGAACAGTAGGCATATTTCTAATGGCAGCGTAAAAAAAAATATCAATCGCTTTGATTTTGTGAAGGCGCTAATATAAATCTGCACATTTATTTGTTTTTTATTTAAAACACAACTGCTTATACTTACTATTGGGGTTCAACTACAATTTTATTTGTGTTCAATAACTTGTTTTAACAGTTCACATATTTATGGGACGGCCAGTGGTCAGGTTTAAATGACAAATTAGTAAAATGATGGCAGCATCAAGATAATGTTTCAGTATGATGTTTAGGTAAGAATCATCTTCTGTGTGGTGTGCGGATTCATAAATAATAGAAAACTCACATATTATACTGCTGGTTAAACTGGACATTATAAATAAATACAGGATCACAAAGGCCTAATGCCAATAAATTCGATACCCAAAAAAACAATTTGACACGACACCAAACCTTCATTGATGCAAAATGAACCGACCACTAGTTATAACCAGTTTTTAAGTGGCAGTCTATTGGCTTTCAGCAAATTGTAAGCAAAATTAGGGTTTGAAAACATTTTTAATCCTTGTTCCCAACATATAATTATTAACTAAATCTGTAAACATACCTCCTGCTAGTAGGCCGAAATTTAGCTATCATGTGTTTCCATAATCGTATGGCGGCTATGTTTGGATTAGGTAATAACTCAAAACGCACAGGACAAACGTTTATGCAATCTTTTGTATGTTTCAGAAGAATACCTCTCAGAAATGCCATTCCGAAAGTTTTCATTTGTCTAATTTTCCCCCTTCTTTACTTTTTTTTTAGTCCTATTTTTGACTGGACTATATGATGCGAGAAAAGGCACCTTTGGGAGACCTTTGTTGGCTGTCAGGCGTTACCAGCAGGATATATGGCGTTTCTATATATCGTATGGCGGCCAATTTGGATTTTTGGAAAAATTATAAACAATTAAGGGGTAGAAAGATTTTTGTTTTATATCCCTTGTTTCCCAACAGCAAAATTAGTAACTTAAAATTGTGACAATATCCCGGAGAAATTGCATAAATTTGAGTTTATATGCAAATTACTCCAAAACTGGGGACCTCAAAAAACGCATAAGGCACATTTTGCAACTTTTAGTATTTTTTTATTAGATACCTCCTCAGAAATGCATTCCAACAGTTTCCATTTGTCCTATTTTTCCTTCTCAAGTCCTATTTTGACTGGACTCAACTTTCCGGGTGTTCTTTCTTATCCGCTTCATATTTCAGCATTCATGGGTTTAGATACAATTAAAAAGGGTTTTCGCTTAGAAAAAATGTTCTCTAGTTCTCATCTTTAAAAAGGTTCGCTTTTCCGATTTAAAAAAAATATGGAAAAAAGGAGGATATGGTCCAGGATTAGAACTAGTGCTATAGGGTTTACGGTTTAGTGATTATGATTAGGGTTAGTTTTACGGTTAGGGTTTTAAGGATGAAATTGAGTTTTATTGTTTTTTATATTTGAGCTCTAGTCATCATATCACACTCTATAAATTAAACGTATGAATGCGGAATTAAGGCCTAAATGAATATATAGGCCTATATTTAGTATTTATGGTGTAGCAGTTTGTGAACACGGACCGGAAACTCCTGACGTTTACAAAATAAGGTGAACCAAATGCAGAATAAAGTTATAGAATATATAGCCTTTTTTTTTTACAAGTCTTTTTTTTAAAACATTAGGTGGAAATTAAATGTTCTCTGGCATCTATAGAACGTAGTCACATTATAGGCCCTCACTTGAATGTCAACCATAGTTTTAATAGTGTGTCTTAAGCTATTCACAAGTTAATATAAACGCAATAAAAGATTTATAACAAAAGGCAAGGATATACATTGAAAAGGTATATATTTTTCACTTAATTTTTCCAACTATTTTCGCCATTGTAAACATGGTAGATAACATGGTCAATGAAAGTCGGCTTATACCATCTGACATGTCAGAAAGAGTCGGGTTTTGTCGCAAAAATTATCAGAGGTTAAGAGGCTCAGAAAATCGTCAGATGGTTTAGCCATGAACTGAAACTTTGAGGTTTGTTTTATATGACTGAAAAGTAGTATTTTAGCTTAATGAATCGACGACTTACTTGATTTAAGCAAATTGCTTGACTGGCGGGTCTAGGCCTAAAAAAAGTCCAGATCAAGATTCTTGAATCTGAGTTTTTTTGTATGTCCCGGGGGGTCTCACATTGGTTGAAAAATGAAAAAACGATATTTGCTACCCATTTTTTATCTAGTTGTTTTGAACCACCACCGTCTATACCTGTGACATTAACTTTAGTTGCCCTCTATATACCTGTGCTATACAGGATATCCATGGAAAGGTAGATTTTTTCACCTTAATTCACTATTTCGCCATTGTCAAACATGGTAGAAGTCAACATGGTCAATGGAATATCGGCTTATACCATTCTGAGCATTTCATAAAGACGGTCGTTTTTGTCGCAAAAATTATCAGAGGTTATGAAGCTCAGAAAAATCGTTAATGATGTTTAGCCATGAAACTGAAACTTTGAGGTTTTTATATGACTGAAAAGTAGTATTTATTAATGAAGTGACGACTTACTTGATTTAAGCATGCTTGAAATGGGGTCTAGGCCTAAAAAACTTCAGATCAAGGATCTTATCTGATTTTTTTTGTATTTTCCCGGGGGGTCTCACTTTGGTTTGAAAAATGAAACAGATTTGCTACCCATTTTTTTAGCTAGTACTGTTGAACCACCACCTCATACCATGTGACATTACTTAGTTCCCTCTATATAACCTGTGCTAATAATAACATCTTGCCGTTTATGAATAGTTCTATATATGTGGAGTATTTTGAATAAACAGGGCACAAAATAGCCATGACCTGGAGGTTTTGGGGGGCGAATGCCAAATCCTCAAAAAAACTAACTGTTAAAATGTTGTGCGCGCGCGCAGCGGCGGCGGAACCGGGAAGGGGGGGGGGTGGTGGCCTGGCCCTCCACTTTGTAAAGTGGAGGGCCTACTCCCCTCCACTCTTCACAATTGATTGATGATAAACGTCGGATGATACACGCTTATCATAGCGGCAGGGGGGGAGGGAAGGGGGGGGGGGGGGGCTAATAAACGCATCAAAGTATTGAAATTTTTGCCTCATATAAGTGCCAAGTAAGCCCCTCCACTTCGTAAAAAATCGTTCCTCCGCCGCTGAATAGCGCTGTGTTTCTTTTTTTCCACTTTCGGACTAGCGACGTGTTAACTTCTTGGTAGTGGTACTTCCTCTTTTGCGCTACTCTTCCAAGCCGAAAAACAAGTCTCCTAGTCCGAATTTTTTTAATTCGGATTAGCGACGGGCTTTTCACTTCTCGGGCAAGCGCAGTGTTTTTCACTTTCGAACTATAGCGACGTGTTTTTCACTACAATTTCAACACTTCGCTAGTCCGAAAGTGAAAAAACACGTCGCTAGTTCGAATTTTTAATTCGATAGCGACTTGGTTTTTTTTTCCCACTTGCGGACTAGTCGACTTTTCTTCACTTTCGGACTAGCGACGTGTTTGTCACTTCGTACTAGCGACGTGTTATGTTCAACTGTTCGACTAACGCCGTTTTTTTTTCTCAACTTTTCGGACTAGCGCAGTGTCACTACAATTTCAACACGGCGCTAGTCCGAAAAGGTGATAAAAACGTCAGGTAGTTCGAATTGTTAAATTGATTAGACGAGGTTTGTCCTGGACTAGCGACGTGTTTTTCACTTCGGACTAGCGCGTGTTTTTCACTTTCGATAGCGCTGGGTTTTTCACTTTCGGACTAACGACGGTTTTTCACTTCGGGCGAGCGCAGTGTAACACAATATTAACAATGCGCTAGTCCGAAAGAGGAAACAAGTACTATCCGAAATTTCATTCGGACTAGCGACGTGTTTTCCTTTCGGACTGCGACGTGTTTCACTTTCGGACTAGCTACGTGTGTTCACTTCGGACTAACGACGTGTTTTTCACTTCGCTAGCGCAGGTCCACTACAATCTTAACAATGCGCTAGTCCGAAGAGAAAAACGTCATAGTACGAATTTCATTCGGACTAGCGACGTGTTTT
>JAMKCH010030643.1:0-17544 GCA_023653785.1 Ophioderma brevispina | reverse complement strand
AATCTTATACCTTGGATCAAAGTACCGGAATGTACCGGTCACATGATGGAAACGGATCTTTTTCACCGTCCAAAATTTCCTCCCAAGTGACTACTTCCGGTTAAATTCAGATGCGGCCGGCCTTTTACTAAAATCCAATTTTTTAAGATTTGGACAAAATATCACTTTGACAAATGGAAAAAGGTCCTCTTTCGAAAAATTTACTAAGTCCACTTTTGAAAAAACGACTAAGTCCAGAGCGGGACCACTGCCTCGGTCTTTAGCGGGAATTGGCCCTAATCCAACCGCCATATTTTCAGGGTGGGAAAAAAAAACTAAGTCCAGAGCGGTCGGCTTCCTTGAATCTTTAGCCGGAAATACGCGGCTACATGCGTGTAACTGGTCCGCTCCGACCTTTTGAAAAAACTCCGTCCAAGCGGACCACTGCTCGGTATTTTTAGCGGGAATTTGCCCTAGATCCAACCGCCATAGTAAGGGTGAAAAAAAAACTAAGTCCAGAGCGGTCGGCTCCAAAGCCAGCCGGAAATCGCTGCTACATGCGTGTAACTGGTTCGCTCCGCAATTTTTTCAAAGCCCCCGCAGTGGCCCGACTATGTAGAGTATACGTTCTGGTCCCGAACACCCCCAGCCGCTGCGGCCGCTTTTTGGGCCTCTACGGCAGGCTACATTTTTGTACACACTCATGTCACGCTTACCGAAGCGTCCCTATATCAAATTCCAGATTGTCGCAATACGGCACCCGTAACATTCTAGCTCTCTGCCAGCGGAGTGCCGCTCTCGGTAAAACCCACTACTAGCGGGAAAACGCCCCGTCTGTCCGGCTAAAAAATTGTTGGCGCAAAACACTCTGCCGCTCAGACCAAAACCACGCCCCGGGCCCTTCCGTGCAAAACACGGATATACTCCCCTATAAGTATACGTTCTGGTCCCCGCAGTTTGGCGCCCAATTGGCACCTTCATTTCCTACGCGTTCAGTACCTGACCGCATCCGACCAGTGTTGGTCTGGCGATCAGAAACCGGGCAAGCCCGGCACTCTTTCATAAATGATGTTTTTTTTTCCCTTCAAAAAAAAAAACCTTATTTTAAGTTGGTTTTGCGAAACCGGCAGGATGCCAACATTTTTTTATTAGTAAGCTTCCGGGTGATCCCGGGCCGACAGAAGTGGTGGCGAATACCGCACGATCCAAACCTTAGCCGGGCCACGGCAGGCGAACTTTTCAACAAGGAGGATCACGGCCCTTTCGAAACGGTCCGCTCTGGACTGTTCATTTTTGAAATGTCTACAAAATACACATTTCAAGTGGCCGGCCCACGGCAGCAAAATTTAGCTGGGCACCGCGGAAAATCACCTATTTATGGGGCCGGACACAACCCGTAGAGTCCGCAAGAAAGTTGGCCACCGTTCGGTTCCGGGAAAACCTCTGTAGGATAAGGTGTTGAAGGGTTCATATATAATGTTTAGAGAGTGCGTATATGCCCGGTTTCTGAAAAGGACTCGCACAAGTCAGTTGGGTTAAGTACTGGGCTATCGATAGGACGTTGCTCCTAAGGATAGAAAGTGGCCGCGACCAGAAAGTATACTAAAGGAGGGTAGTGCATCTCAGATTCAAAATGGAAACTAAGTGCAGAGTTCAGAAAACAAAACTAAGTCCAGAGTTCAGAAAAAAAGTCACAGCGGATCGCTTCCTTGTTCAACGGAAAGTCGCCCTAGATCGTTTATTGAAAAGTCACCCTAGCCGGGGCACGGCATGTAGAACTTTTCAAAAATGAACAAGTCCAGAGCTGACCGTTCCTACTTCAGCGGAAAGTCGCCATAGATCTTTCTGTGAAAAGTCACCTATCCCGGCCACGGCATGTAGACTTTTCAAAAAAATAAAACTAAGCCAGAGCGGACCGTTTCCTTGGCAGCGGAAAGTCGCCTAGATCTTTTGGTGAAAAATAACCTAGCCGGCCCCCGGCATATGTAGACTTTCCCCAAAAATGAACTAAGAACAGAGCGGACCGCTTCCTTGTTCAGCGAAAGTCGCCATAGATCTTTTAGTGATCTTTCAGTGTGAAATGTCACCTAGCCGGGCAACGGCATGTAGACGTTTCAACAAAATGAACTAAGTCCAGAGCGGACTGCCTCCTTCTTCAGCAGAAAGTCGCATTAGATCTTTTAGTGATCTTTCAGTGAAAAGTCACCTAGACGGGCCACCGGCATGTCGACTTGTCACAAATGACCTAAGTCAGGAGCGTACCGTTCCTTGGTCAGGGGTAAATCGTTTAGAATAACCCAACTCTTGGGTGAAAAGTTCACGTACCGGGCCACGGCAGCGAGATTTTTACATTAGCGGACCACTTCAATTCATTGGTCAGCTGAAAATCACTCTAGATCAACTAAGCGAACCTGGGGTGGAATGTCACATAGCCATTTCAAAAATAGATCTTAGTGATCTTTCAGTAAAAATTCACCTAGCCGGGCCACGGGCAATGTAGACTTTTCAAACATGAAACTAAGTCAGAGCGACCGTTCTTTGTCAGGGGTAAATCGTTCTAGAATTATTAACCCAACTCTGGGTGAAAAAGTCCACGTAACCGGGCCACGGCAGCGAGATTTTTCCAGTAGCGGACCACTCAATTGGGTAAGCGAAAAATCACTCTAGATCTTCTAGCGAACCTGGGTGTTTGGAATGTCACAAGCCATTCAAAAATAGATCTTTTGTGATTCTTTCAGTGAAAAGTCACTAGCCGGGCCACGCATGATAACCGCTTCCTTAGTATTCACCTGAAAGTGGCCGCTAGACTTAAGAGTTGTGTGTGCTGAAAGATTTCGGCCGTTAGGCTGGTTGGATTGGCCGGATGAAATCGACTGAAATGGAGGATTTTTGCCCAAAATTTGAAAGGGGCAAAGTGGGTTTTTAGGATTTTTAGGATATTATATATTTTATGAATCCTCCCCTTAGTGGACTAGCGAGGTTCCAGAGGCTCTCATGTTATTAAATATTCACGGTGCAATTAATCTCATTTTTTATTTCACGTAAGAAGCGTGTTCGAAAGTGACCTTTTGGAAAAAATATATTTTCAACCCAAACTGAAAAAAATGGATTATGTGTAGGGCTCCTCTGGGCCCCCTTATCCACTAAGAGTTAACCCAGGTGTCACGATCTGACCACAAAAAAAGTAATGTTAAAAGCCCACAGACGATTCTCTGAAGGACAAAAAAATAACTCACATTGACCTTTCAATGCACTTTTAAAAATTAAGTGTTATCACCGCGTCACCGTTTTTTATTATGATTTATTTTATTATTATTAATTTTTTTCATCGCATGCGATCGAGCCAGCCATCAGATTTTTACAAGGTGTCCCCGAAAGTGTGCAAAGCAATAAAATAGATATTTCTTCAAAAAAAATATACGTATATATCATTCTTCATGGGAACAGAGTAATTTTCACCCTTGTGTATAACCAGTGCGAATGACATGCTCACCCGCTCATGCAAACCAGAAATATTAACAGATTATTACAGATTATTTTTCTAGTCCATTAACATAATTATCCCACTCATGT
Source organism: Ophioderma brevispina (assembly GCA_023653785.1). Classification (NCBI taxonomy): domain Eukaryota; kingdom Metazoa; phylum Echinodermata; class Ophiuroidea; order Amphilepidida; family Ophiodermatidae; genus Ophioderma; species Ophioderma brevispina. Next base: position 13,992 of record JAMKCH010030643.1, on the reverse strand, counting down.
GCCGGGTGGACGATTTTCAACACACGGAATGCACGGCTGTTTTCATGATATACTGTTAAAATTTAAACATATTAACAAAAATCCACATCATATTTATTTTTTCCACTTTTTGATGTAAAGAAGCATGTGAAACTATATAAATTATAATTTTGCTGTCCTGCTAACATATGATTTATGATCAACAAGCATTGTGATGCAAAATTGTCCATCGGTGATGACAAAAAGAATGTGTACAAAGTGGTTTTATTCCTTAACAGGCCATAAATTAGAAAAAAAAAATCTGGAGCTATAAATTGAACTGCACTACGGGTGAATGAAAGTTTAAACTGAGATCAATAAAATATATCTTCCCTTAAAATGAAATTGAACAATCATGCGGACGGACACTGTTTTCATCACGACAGACATTGCATTAAATTTGGATTGGTTGTCACGAAGAAAGTACAATTTTTACAAAATTGATTGATTTTGCCATTAATTACCATTAATATGGTCATTGTAATGATTTTTTTCAACTGGTGTTTAGTTGTTGCGTGCATAATATAAAACACCGATTTCGATGAGTAACGAGGTTTTCACATTTTTTGTCAATTTGATAATTTATTTTAACCTTCTTATAAGGCGCCCCACAAATCCCCAAATTTATGAATTTTTGCTACAAAAGGGGAGGAGAAAGAGTCAAAGTAGACCATGTGTTAGGTACAGGGATGATGTCAAAAAATTACAACCCAAATGACGATTTTTCAGGGAAAAACCATATGTGCTATTCATATATTTTCTTTTTTGAATACCAATTCCTGTTTTGTAAGGGCTCTCATATAAAAATACGGCATTACATAAAAACTTGATTAACGCGTTCAAAGTTACTTAAAGAGCTCCAGAGGGAAAGTACCCAAGTGATGAAAACACCCGAACAAGTACACGCTAGAGTAACCAAAGAGTGCTCTTGGTTTTACGTTCAGCTTTCGGATTTGTAGCATATCCTCCATTAAACATTTTGGAAATAAATGTCAGGAAACACCAGGAGTCGTGACGTTCAGTTTGTGGGCTGGGGGCGGGGAGGGGGAGTGGATAAGGAGTAGGGTGGGATCCGCACTCAAAATCTTTGCACCCACACTGGCACCAATTGAGATCAGGAAAAGTAATAAAATTTATAGTATTGACAGGCTACCGTCTTCACATTTGCAAATGGGTGTTTTTAGTGATGCCCCAAAAGTTAAATGGTTCCCATCGCATTGTCCCCCTCTCCAAGAAAATGTCTGGTTACATGTTGCGGGAACGTGTAAGATTAAGACTGTAAAATGAAAACCAGATATCAAAACTAATATGTTAAATTGAAATCAATGCTATTTTGGACTTGAAAGCAACAATGGACAGCATTCTTGTCAAATTTACTTGATTTCCACGTAGTAAACATCTCCAAAAGACATTGTGTAGCCTATAGGATGGACAACAGATAAAGAATTTAGAAATTTTCCATTTTAAATATTCTGTTAAATTTCATTAATCTTTTAAGTATCTCACCCCATTATTCATTCAAACATGTCCTGCGTAACATTTGAATACGGCGCCAAAGAAAGAAATCAACCAAAGTTAATTGATTTTGAAGCCCTCCGCCTCTGCGCAGTAATGGTCTCATGTTAGTTATTAGGTGCAATTTGTTCGGGCAGAGAAAATTGATACCTCACAAAAAAACGGTAGCCTTTGGTGAAGGCCCTTCATCGATTTTAAAAATTTAAATATTGTGGGGGAAGCTAAGCGGCCTTCAACAGGACTTTATCTAATCAGGAATCAATTGATAAAGTTGGTTAATGTTTCTTCATTAAAAAATCCCTCCATTTGGTGTACTTTTTTCTGACTCACCCTCTAGTATGCAGGTTACAAATAGGATGTATTGATGATATACTTTTAAGTTTTCAAGATGAGAATGACGTGTATGTCTCCAATCACAATTGCAAAAAGCATAGCATTGTCCGAAGTGATGTTGAAAAATGTCCGTCTTCATGGAACAGGTTAGTAATTTCAACCGTGTTACTAAACCAGTGCGAATGACATGCTCACCCGTCATTGCAAAACCAGGAATATAAACAGATATACAGATTATTTTTCTAGCCATTTTAAACTAATATCCCACTAAGTGAGGGTGGACACGATTTTCAATCAACACGGAATGCACGGCTGTTTTATGAAATTAATGTTAAAATTAAACATATTAACAAAAATCCACATCATATTTATTTTTCCACTTTTTTGATGTAAAGAAGCATGTGAAACTATATAAATTATAATTTTTGCTGTCCTGCTAACATATGTTAAAGAATTATGATCAACAAGCGGGTACCCAGGGTCCTCCAGGTCAAAAGCAAACGAAAAATTGGAAGAAAAAAGAGAAAATAGGAAAAGAAGAAGAAACAAATAAAAAATATCGAGTTTTGGTATGTCAATCTGAAATAAGCAATAAGTGAATGGCAAGTCTGGAATGCGCTTTGGGAAGTTAACTGGTATTTTCCCTAAATCTGGCCCCAAATGCTGTTCATATAGTATGAACATTTCATGGGAATACACAGACACATATTTATAGTTATTCTATGTCAAAATTGAGTATATAGGTTACACACCACTAACGCACTTATACATAGTAGTCTATGGGGAAAATGGCAATTTTGAGCATATTTCTTTCACATTTAAAACTCTTACAGAGAAAATACAACAATACCACCTCAAAGTACAAGCTAAAATCACCAAATAACCAAATTTTGAACATATGATGACCAGAACATTTTTTTAGTTACGAATCACCAAACTCGATCGATGTCAGACCGGCAACCCAAGATTCTCTATAGTCGCCAAAGCTAGTAATTTGTAAATCGATGTGAAAATGATGACCGCGGAGTAAATTGCCTCAAATTCACTGTCCAAATGCCACTTAGTTTGAGAAAACATACCAGTCTACCATATCAATCATGAAATTTCATCACTTTCTTAATATAACTAGTGTATTTTCAGACATTTTAAAGCACTTTTTCCAGATGCCATGCAAGAAAGTAGTCTACCCAAGATGTTTTATCCTTTTTCTTCATTTAAATCCTTTTAATGTGAACCATTACCAGGCAATTCAGGGCAAGAATACAATTGAAGATTGCGGTGGAGGAATTCTCATTTTTAGCAGTCTCTAGATCAGTAAGGCTGACAGGATTGGTGAGATGGAAACGGAACAATAGTGGCATTCAGTCCTTTCTTCCACTGCGGTCTCCAATGTTGGTACACTTTTTATATGGCAATATGGATTATATCATTTTAATGTTGAATTGTCCCCTTTTTATAATTTCTGTTGGTTCGTTTGACCATAAGGCTAGTTTTATTAACTCTTTTACCATAAAGGTGTTTATGTATTATGGAATTATTTAGTGTGTTTGTTGTATCAACGCGGTCTTGGTTGTAGAGCCTAGTGCAGTAAGTGAATTGCCGATCAATGCCGTTTGGTTTCTTCTTACATCTACAATCTGATTTCTTTCCATATAATCTTCCCCTTTGCTTTATTGGTTTGACCGTTGTATCGTTAGACTTAGGCGCTCCTTACGCGCCATGAGTACTTCGATGGATATTTCGCGCTTTGTAAGAATTCGATATGCTAAATAGTAATTATACTGTTTACCAATAGATTACAATATGCATGTTGTATATCGTATTATAGCCCATGTTGCTAGTTTTGAAAATGGGCATTATTTTTGATCTTGTTTGCCATAGTTAACTGAACATGGCCTTTGATTTGCTAACACGGGAACAGGTGTAACTGATAGTGGCTAATGGCTTTCCTTGTACCAATCAATTTTGGTAAAAGGCGCATGGGTAAGTGCGCAGAAAACCATTTTGTATACTGTTGCCATGGCAACCAGCAGCTGCCCCACATAAACTTATGCCATAATTCCAAAAAATTGAAGCCCAATTCAAAAATCAGGCTCATCGTGTCCTGTCATATTTAGATGCTACAATGTATACAAAAATGCATCGACCTACGAGACCTGCTTGCCTTAAAACGGGCATAACAATTGAACGGAATGTCCTCTTTACCTCAAACAAAAAGCAAATAAAATAAAACACAAGTTTACAATTTATCTACCATGCCTATATATCTAATTAAGGCTAGAACCACTCAAATTTTCAACTTGAAAACCGTTAAGTGTTTTTAAAAGGGACACAATGGCATATAAAAATACCATAGATACGAAAGTGACCCGCTTGAAATTCACTTCCTTAAATGTGAAAACACTTTGGGTGTTTACAAGGGAAAAGTTACAGCTAATCCCAGGTAATCCACCTTTGACCTTGTCAGATCAACATCTTACTACAAGCCTGTGTTAAATTATCATCCCTTTTGTGATTACAAATATTATTTTATTTTTCTATTTTACTTTGAGAGGGGAATTTTCGAAGGGAAAAGTTCTTAGTCGTGTTGTAATATATTGGTGCATAGATGATCAGAATCCCCACACTGCTAAATTTTAAAAATAGTTGTTTTTATGCTTAGATCATTCTTATGATTGCAATTGTAGTTTTTGTGATATCAGTTATGTAAGATGATGATGTCATTTGTGTGTTGATACAATGGGCCAGTGTTAAGCTATGTTTATGCATATGGTTGTTGTAAAGGAACCTTATACTATCATAGCCTGGCACACCCGGCCAACCGCACTTATGCTAATTGGTTTTGATTACATTCACCAACCTGTCAAATCAACAGTCGTTATAAAATATCCTAAGCGGAAAGCACGCTAGATGCGCCTGTGTCAATTAGCGAGTGTCAATAACATAAGGGGTCGTAAAAAACGTGAGGTCAACAGGTCTTTGTTAACTCAAGGACTAAACCATTCTGGTTTTCCCATAGGAAATTGACTGGTATAACAGCTTATAACGTTGTATTCTGTTTTGTTATGTTTTTTAGTTTTCATGCCGATGGATGCCCGGAATGGGTGATAGTGCTTTTTTTTTATGAATTTTTGTGAGATATTTGGATCATGCAATATCAAGAGACTTAAAAGCAAAGATTATCACGAAATCTCTTTCTGTAATTTTTTAATCAAAACGCGATACCTAATATAAACTGCCCGACGTTTTAAACCCTTAATGTAGGTAACAAGTGTTTGCCCTTCCCTTAATTATTAATGGAGTCTATTTTACATATGTTGGTTCTCAGTGTAAGGCCTCGAGCCTTTCACCCCTTTTTTGTTACACTTTAATCCTTTCTTAACTAGTACCTTAAATGTAATCCGTATTTTAATATAAATATTCTTTCTAAACACGTTTTCTAATGCAGTTCTAAGTATTTTAACCCCTAACCAAGTTTTAGAGCCTTGAGTTACCAAGAACGTTACTCAACATCATAAATGTTAGGTTTTCTTGCCACGATGCCTATTTTATCATATTACGATATCGTTTCACCTCTGGTATTTTCTCATTTAACCAATGAGCCCATCTGCTGTAGAGCCTGTGGGTTAATTTATATAATATCCCCGGGTTAGTATATTTTGGATATAGGCCTACGCGGTACATTTCCTATAAATAAATGTACATTTACATTCCCCATCGTTCACTGTTACATATTCACTGGTAGTAAAATTTGTAATGTTACAGATTTGTTTCATTTTCTTAGCGGTCAAATGACCACTTTTTGGGTCGATTTTATTTAAACCTGAAAGTAAACAACTGGACAAACATACAACTCAAAACCCTCTTCCCTCTACTTGAAAATCCTTTTAATACTTAAAAAATATTAATGAAGTATACTTTTAGATTTTTAAAAATCCGTTAAAATTTACGGTAATTTCTGGCACTAATAACGTAAAAATCATGTGTACTAATATTTTGGTTGTTATTACTGCATCGCAAAATTTATTGTTCCCTTGTTTTCATGCATTTTTAAATGCTGAAAATAGGCCTACTCGACTGTAGTAATGTCTATTTCACGCTCAAAGTTTGGGAAATTACGGCCTTTGACCAATCAGTATTGTCAGTTTACATTTTTAGAGGTCTAAACCCCCAAACCTCTACGTATCCCATATATCCCTCCTACCATAAAAGTTTAAAACAATCATCACCGAATAGGCCCTGTTACCCTACACTCACTCCTTCATAGGGGATCTTTCAGGATTATTAAACCAAGCAGAGCGCGCCGGTGCTTTTTCCCAGCCAGTGGCCAGCTCCTGAGCATGCTCAGTGTGGGATTTCAAAGCATCAGCGCATCTTGCACTGTTTACCAACAGCTCGTCTTGCCGCATTCGAAGCGGTTGGTATATTAGTTAGTGTTGGAGCCTGTTTTATGAGTTGACAATCCACTCAAAGGGATTGGACTGAGCAAACACTTAATTAGTCACAAAGTGTTGCTAACAATGGACGCGTTGCACTGAATGTTGGGTTTTGTTTAAAATAGTATAAGTTTCTTTCCAAAACGTCATCACGAAATCAGACGTGTATCTGTGAACTTTTGATTGGCAGTTTACAATAGGGTCAAATTTTCAAATCTCTTGACAAAGGTGGTTTCAAACTGTTATAAGCATGATCAATCTAGAAACGTACAGTTTCCACTATTAGAAGGACTCTCTTCCGTTTTTGGGTTATTTATTTATGAAAGAGACTAGTCTCCCTAATTCCCATACAAAAAAACATAACAATTTGAAAGAGAAAACGTACTACATCGATTTTCCCACCTAACTAAACATCCTAGATGTGCAAACTACTATTTTTTTTCTGGATTGCTCATGAACGTACCAACAACTTTAACACAAAGATCCATGCATTTTGAAAGTTGGTTCCCTGTAACATGGACCAACAAATTGTTAATGACATAATCACTTTTTCATTCAACCCTATATCGCTGTACTGACATCACAATATGCAACATTTATTTTCTTCCGATTCCCTCATGATGGAGATGAATCATTTTTTAGATAATTTTCAATAAAGCGACTACTTTATGGCCGTCCAAACAATATGTGATTTGGGCAACATCCAATGATTTCTTAACAAATGTTTAAAGAGGTTCGTAGATATGCTAAAATCGTGTTAGAATTAGTTTGAAGGTGGTATAATGAGCACTAATCTGCTAGAACCATCGGCAATTGAAAAACTTAACTGCACACCACACTCCCTTACGCTCATCGGTAAATTGTCAGTTACTCTAAAAACAGCTTCTTTTGTGATCAAATATTTTACTAGCGATATAGATGAATGCGAAGCCAACAGTGAGTAATTTATTTCAGTATTTTACATGATTTTCTTATATTATTAGTGCCATTGAATTGATTTTGTGTGTGTGTGTGTGTGTGGCGCGCGTGTGTGTGTGTTAGTTGTACAGTTAGTTCCTCGAAAGTTTTCTCAGTGTGCCACTGCACATACCGGATACCTCAGCCCTATCCAGAAATAAAATTCAACATACACTGAAAATATACTGTAACAATGTTTGCAATAAAACTTTCAATTATTTTAAAAATAGAAAAATTGAATAATTGTCGATGGCTGCACTCTGATAGCTATAATAATGGCTAGGACCGACCCGTACCCGTCACCAAAAGACCTGCTTTAATTCCACTGCATAATCGCTATTTATGACAATATGAAGATTTTGTAATCTTTCCTATTTGACTAGTAGTAAAGTCCACCAAGTTTTAAACAACTTTGCCCTATGAAATGAATGACTAGGATTTTTCCCACATGTCATATCATTCACTTGCGTCTTCCAAATCTGAGCATATCACTACCTGTTGGAAGATCGGAAGTGTGTGGTTCTGGGTCTAGAAAGCCACTTAAACCTGTAATAACAAGTAACCTATATTATACATTTGCCTCCTTATGAAAGCATGTTAGCTAGGCCTTTTTTTTCTCACGTTACATATCATTCACTTGCGCCTTCCAATCTGAGCATATCAGTATCACTGCACTGCCTAGATTGGAAGGTCGGAAGTGGTCGTTTATGGTCTAAAGCCAGTAGGCGTGTGTTATGTTAATTTGGACATGTACGACCTATCTACTCTCAGTTTTCAATTTTGTTCTCGTACAGACTTAACATCTTCCAAATCTGAGATATACTAGGCATTGTATCGTAAAAAAGCTTTACACCAGCAACTATTATCAATTTTGGAAAATCTTTGGGCGCACTATTTTTTCAACTGTCAAATGGCCATTAGTGTGGCAATTGTTTTTATTTAAATATAACAAAATGAGATTTCTTAGTATGTTTGTGCCTATTTGAGGCAGACCGTGGTAGTTTAGTCAACCTCGTTTAGGCCTTCTGTGTGAAATCAATGGCTAGACCTTTTTTTCTCACGTTGCATATCATCGACCTTCCGGCTTCGTGATCATAATCACTGCACTACCTAGATTTGGAAGATCGGATGTGTTCAACACACAACCTACAGCATTCCTCAATTAAGGTTGTGTATGTGTGCATTCTGTTAAAATTTTCGCATGGTTGTACCAGACTTGTGGGGGATGGGCACCTTTTAAAGTACGATAAACACACCATTATCAATAATTCTTACGCTTTAATTACCTATACTTACATACAATTACAATTTGGAAGCAGAAAAATGAACTACAAGAGGCTAGAAAACTAATAAGTACATATTTTGAAAAAAGGTCGTATTTATCGCTGACGTTATATATTTCCGTAATCTTATGTTTCTTTTGTAACTTCTTGTTTTAATGTATGAAAATGAACTATGAAAATCTTTACACAACCACCTTATAAATGTGTTACCATAACGTCGTAATTAACGTCATTAAAAAAAGCAATCTTATTTCCCTATATTTTTTTAAAAATATTAAAAAAAAAAAAAAAAACCTTTTCCTCCTTTTGTATTATATTTAATTTAAATTTGAAAAAAAGTAGTACACACAGAATTTAAATTTTAGCATCCTGCTATCATAAAGTCATTAGGGTAGTGAATAGTTTTTAGGAAGGCCCTGGTTCGAATCAATGTAAGGTACATTTAAGTTTATTCATATGAAATGATTAAGTATTGGGACATTAGAATGTGTGCCTTACATATAAAATAAAGTGGGCATAAACTAACTGGTTTAAATCTTTATTTCTTCCTTTTCCCTGTTTATTTCCCTGTTTTTTTCTCAAAATTGTTGCACTGAAATATCACTTTTGACAAAACCAGACACGTGGTAACGTAAATACAATTATGATGCCATAGCTACAACGTGAAATGTGTCAGAGATTGTATACACTTTTCCAAATTCCAAGATTGTTAAACAAGTCAAAAACCAAAAATAACGTTGAAGCTGAGATTTACGCCAGGATTTATGTGTCCCTATGCAATGTTTTCGTTTTTTGTTTTACGGCTCCAGTTATTTTTCGTTCTGCATGTTGTGTGATCCAGCTGCCAGTCAAATCCCTATTTTTAACAATTTTATTTTTACTACCAGTGCGTAGGTGTCATGTTGTGTGTTATGTGTATTAATGTTTTGCGTGTGTATGCGTGTGTGTGCCCGTGGTGCTAGGAGTACAGAGATTTCCTCGTTTGGTCTTTCCATGTGCTACGCCACCCTTATACACTGCAAATTCAATTGTCAGATTTTAGCACTACAGAACAATGTTTTAGGTGTTCTGACGTGTGTCGAATGAACATCTGGCAAACATATCCAGAACACCTAAACATGTTCTGCGGGTGTTCAAAATACGGTATAATAATCAAGTACGTTTTGTTAAGTGTTTCTGCAGTGTAATGTGTTCTTTGACACCTTTACAGCAGTTTAGAACACGGATCGGAACACTTTCGTACGCGTCATGTAGTTTAGTTGGTAGAAGGGGGTCTCTTTGCCCCCCCTGAAATAAATTTTCTAACCGATGTCTCTATATGCAGAAAAATCGTAGAAAACGATTAGCTATGTAAAAAATCAAAAATTGTCCCAAGTGCCATTTTTAGGTAAATTTTATTTATGCAAATTAGAACCCCCCTCGCCTTACAAAAAATATAGTTTTTCACCGTATCTCAAACAAGAAACCAAAATTGTTCTTCAGAGGCCCATTAAGACCTCTTTTGCCATGCATATTTGTATGTTGTTTCTTCGGATTCCCAAAGGCACCAACATGACAGGGCGCCTCAAAGATCTACAAGTATAAACGTGCTAAATTCCTGTTTTTTTTAGTCGTATAGTCTAAAATTGAGAAAATAAATTAAAGGAATATATGTCTTCGACCATTAGAACTCATCTCTGCCCACTTCCTTTTTTGCTTAGTGAGTATATTAACATTCAATAGGGCGGCCAATTTGTCCACCTTCAAAACGTGTTAAAACTTAGACATTACCTATATTGTCCCCAAATTGGGATGAAAATGTGAATTACAGTATGAGAATGTGCGTTTGACCAATTAAACCCAAATCTGGTATTTTTTGTTGTTAAACTTATTTGAAAATGAATGGCTGCTAATATCACCGAGTTCAAAAATCTTGAATAAAGCATGCTTTATAGCCGACATCTTGAATTTAACAAATACTACTGGAACAAAAATAGCCTTTAATGATTTAACTACTGATTTAGACATATTTAATTTGGCATTTTATTTATCTTTCTGGGTTGCTATGTCCTAGATATATGACAAAATAAGGAATATTTTAAGGTTAAATTCTTGAATCATTGGTCCTATTGACCAGCCATCTAAATTTTAAACCAACATAATGGCAGCTGTGTGTTTATACTGTTCAAACGCATATCCTCATACTTTTATTCACATTTTTCATCTAATTTGGGGACAATATAGGGTAATTTCTAAGTTTTAACAACATTTTTGAAGGCGGACAAATTGGCCGCAATCTTGGAATGTTAACTATCCTCACTACTAAGCAAAACAGGTATATATGAGTTTTCTAAAATGTCAAAGACATATATTCTTTATTGATTTTCTCATGTGATGACTATACGACTAATAAGAAGCAGCATTTAAGCACTTTTTATACTTTGTAGATCTTTGAGGCGGCCATGTTGGCTGCCATCTTCGATCCGAGCAAAACAGATACAAATATGGCATGGCAAGGCGGTCTTAATTGCTCTAGAAGAACAAGTTTTGTTCTTGTTGTTGAGATACGTTAAACTTATTTTTTTTGCTTAATGGCGATCCGAATTTGCATAAATTTACCTAAAATGGCACCTGGGACAATGTTTGAATTTTTTTAACATAGCTAATCGTTTTTACGCATTTTTTCTGATAGTATAGACATCGGTTAGAAATATTTAAGGGGGGTCATCGAGACCCCCTTCTAACCGCACAAACTGATGTGTTCTGAAATTTTGCATTAAAATGCAGAAATGACACTAGCAGTACACCACGAGTGTGACGGATTGGAGTGTCGATCTTCACTTGCTGCAATGGATAATAGATAATAATAATGCATATAATTTAAACTTATTTCATATTATGTTTACATATTTACAAATCGTGGATTAGTCAAATATACATAAAACTAGTCTGATTTGTATTTGCTGCTCCGATCGAATTATAAATTTTAAACATGATTTTTGTAATCAAAGAAATAATGCTCAACTTAATTAATCCTTTGAGATGGAGATGTTTTGATGAAAGCTTTACTCGGTCATCGTTGCAAAAGCGGACTTTCCAATATGTTAAGGGACCCCTGATATTGGAAGCTCTCTATTGAAATCATTTGGCTAGTACTGTTTTTCTCACGTTTCATTATCATTCACTTGCGTCTTTCCAAATCTGAGCAATCAACTACCTAGATTTGAACGATCGGAAGTGGTTCGGTTCTTTTTGTCTAGAAAGCCGATAGGCGCGCGTGATGTAATTGTGGACCATGTGGCCGACCTACCTATATCCTTCAGTTTTATTTCTTGCACGTACAGACTTAATCAATCTTCAAATCTAGCACACACTCGCACACACGCGCGCGCGTGTACGCGAGCACACACACACAAACTTTCAGAGAAGAAGGTTACACGTGTATCAAATTGAGTAAGAAGGGGGAATATGGGAGTGGGTGTGGAGGGGCTAAAAAGAACATTTCAAATTTAGACATAAGGAGAAATTCCCTTGCTTTTTGCTTTTGTTTGACAACACTCGAGCTTCCGTTCAAAAGTATGGTCGAAAATGTCGTCCTCAGACCTTAAATTTCTTGTGTTATTTCTTATGTATTTTAATTGTTTCCTCCTCCTTCCACCTCAAGCTAGCTCGATATTTACAATTTTGAAGCTTTAAAATTGTATATCTCAAAAGTACTTACCCTTTTGACCTCTAATTTTCACATTATTAATGAAAATTCAGTGCTTCTTTGTAATTGATAATACATTTTTAAATAGCATTTCTAAAATATAATAAAAAACTAAAAACATGTTTTCTAGGACCGATTGCCGATATCTCAGAAGTAAAATTTAACGCATGTCTTCGCTGCTCGCAGTATTTCAAAAAAACTATAAATCTTCGATGATGGGATAAAAGTAAATTACAGTATATCAATAGACTACTTACGAACGAGATAGCCCACTAGCACCATTCGCACTTGAATTTAAAGTGGTCTGAACACTAAAAACTTTTCAAAATTCATGATTTTTACATTTGTGTGTGTTCAGGCCTGTAATCCAGTTCTCATGGGCTAGTGCAATTGATGCTATTCTAGTAAGTAGTCCTATTGCTATGCTTTAATTTACTTTTTTTCCGCAATAGTCTACGATCAATCGTTTTTAGAAATCCTGCGCGCACGAAGACATATCGTTAAATTTACTTTGGTTATTGCCAATTTGTGTCTTAGAAACACTGTTTTTTTTTCAATTTTATTATATTTTAGAAATGCTATTTAAAATTATTCGCACTACAAGTAAGCACTTAATTTTGCATTCACTAATTGTGAAAATTAGAGGTCAAAGCTTAATTACTTTTTGAAATATAATTTTTTAAAGCTTTTTAAAATTAATATCGAGCTTGAGGAACAAAATAAAATACATCTAAGACATCACAACCCTCCTGGAATTTCAGGTCCCGAGGAAGACATTTTCGACCATAACTTTGAACGGAAGTCCGATGTTGCCAAACCAAAAGCAAAAGAAGGTAATTTTTCCTCATTTAAATTTTAAATATTCATTTTAGCCCCTCCAACCCCATATTCCCACTTAAGGTGTTGGCATCATGATTTAAAATGGCCGTCAATCTTTAAATTTGATAATAGACATTGCATTTGTGCCTGATAACAAATCTGAAATAAAAAATATGGCTTACCATATTCGTTTTTGAGGAAAAACGACATTCAAAAAAGTACATTTTTGCTCAAAATTTAAATATTTACCACGCAACTCTATGGAAAAATGACTTTACCGATACTAAAAGTGCTCCAAAACGATAACAAAGGGGCCGAATGTTTTCCTGATTTTCACATATGTTTAGGTCTAAGTGGCATACTTGAAAATACCGAAATAAAAAAAATGGTCGTCACCGGTTAGTTTTACTGAAAATCGTCCGAAAAAGGAATTTTTAGAGGGAAACTTCCGTCTTCACTAGAGGGACCCCGATGCGCTCGCGTGATTTTACGCCTTATGTCACGCACGCAAAACAAAAAATGGCGGTGGTCGTGCACGGTTGAGACGCGTAATTAATCTGGCGCGTTCTTAGACTAGGTCTCTAGCAACATCAAAGTTCTACGTGATTTGCAAACGCTTTTTTACAAATTCGGCGTAAATGCAGAAGTGGAAAATCGTCATGAATTTTTGCGACGCTAAAATCGCAAACGAATGCAAGCTTGCTCATCTCAGAGTTTATTAAAGTCGGCATGCGCGTACTCCTTAGAAACCAAATTAATGCCAACACCCTAACGAGATAAGCTTATGAAAAGGCTAAGAGTGAGATTATATAATTAAGGGTTTAAAAGACATTTATTTTTGCTTAATTCTTCAAAATATACGTCAACAAATACAAACGGAATCTTTCTAATTCTATTTAAATGTATGAGGTTCTTATAGAGCCTATAGGGTGTTTAATATACA
>JAMKCH010030642.1:0-17680 GCA_023653785.1 Ophioderma brevispina | reverse complement strand
CGCACATAAAACTGGACATTTTCTTAAAAATATATAAAAATGTCACCTTCAATTTCATTTCCCCAATATCAGTGACTAGTGGGAACAAACTTCAGCAAAACAATGGGAGTTAAAGATAGTCATCAACCGGCCCGGATGTGGTTGTAGGAAAAACACTTTCAAATTCCCTTTTCATCTGGGAGTCAAGGACCAGTTATATTGTCGCGCAGCTGAAGAGATTTCAGCTGAGCTGTTACGCTCTCCAATTTCGACTGAGTAATTGTCAGGACCAAAAATACTTAACCTCGTTCCACAATAACAAATATTGGATTCTATTAGTGCACTGTTCAATTAACGTTGGCCATGTTTTTCATATTATTCGAAAAGAAGAAACAGAACAAACATCATAAGAGAATGTTGCTGGGCAAGCTTTGACCTCCTATAACAACTTTGATGCAGAACCAAAATCCGTAACTTATTGCTGAACTTCATTTTCTATTCAATTTACCGCGTTTCAGAAAAAATTTGAGTGTCCCGACCCTACCTATTACTATATGTAAACTGGTTAGTTAGTGTGAGAGAGAGACCGGTATTTGTCACTCACCCGAATCGTGGAGGTGGTAACACCTGGCTAAACATGGCCCTACATACCCGGCATTGTAATATCTTCTAGTCATGGTTGCTGGAAGTCTATACATATCCATGGTCTCTGATATTGGGAAAAAAGAAAAAATGAGGTGACTTTATATATTTTAGAAAAGTGCCCAGTTTTATGTGCGGGGGGGGACAGGGACAGATATGTGAATCGTAAATAATTTATATGAATTTACACTGGTTTTCCCTTCAGATGGGGACTACAGAATTTGTTATACAGTGGTTATTTGATCCACGTCCCATGGTCTAAGGCTATGCTTCAGAAAAATGATTGAATGAAGTCCAGCTCATTAATTGCAAAAATGATATCGAAGTTTCATTAGTGACTTTCATGTACAAAGAAGATTAAAACATCAGTAGTACCTATGTTAGCTGAATCCATTCAGGTGGTTACCAACTGTACTTGATAGAAAATATGCAAATGAGATGCTTTTTTGATTTCCGTAAGTACAGGGCCTATGGTTAGAAATTCCTTAATTAATTGGGTAATGGCCTACTGGCCAAAAAACAATTGAATTTTAAAATGATAAATGGCAGTGTAAGGCCCTTGAAAACTCGATTATTAGTTTCTCGTCGCCCGCCCACGTTATGATTTTTGGGCCGCCGTTAGCAGCCGAGAATTGAAAATTAATTCCTTTATTTTGAAAAATTCTGGTCAAGCATCACCTTTTCAGTAGCTATTGGATTTTTTTGTAAAAAACCCATCTCAGAAGTCTCGGAAATAATGAGTCTAAAATAGACCCAATATTGTTAGTATTTCGTCGATCCCCCGCGGTCATTTCACTGTTAAAAATATGCATGTAGCCACATAATGAATAATGAATACTGAAATAGTTCCCTCATTATGGCTGAAAAAAATGTGCGAGAAACTCTAATTGAGTTTCAAGGGCCTAATGGTGATAGCAAACTGACATTGTCAAACAGTGAGTTCCATCTCAAATATGCCAGAATGAGATGCACATTTAATTTCCTCAGTAGATTTATCTCGGAAAAAATTACTAATTAGTATGCGTAAACACTGAATTGCATTTGCTTTGATCCTAACATGCTGTGGGAAAAAATGGTTTCACAGGAAATTTTGTAGATAATAGATTTTAAAGATTTGAAATATACAA
Source organism: Ophioderma brevispina (assembly GCA_023653785.1). Taxonomy (NCBI): domain Eukaryota; kingdom Metazoa; phylum Echinodermata; class Ophiuroidea; order Amphilepidida; family Ophiodermatidae; genus Ophioderma; species Ophioderma brevispina. The sequence goes on along the minus strand of JAMKCH010030642.1, from coordinate 15,932 downwards.
AGCACTTTCTGATTTTGCTTGAATTTTTCAGTGATGATTCCCTCTCAAAAGACAGAAAATGGAGAATTTACTGTAAATGCATTATTTTTTTCAAAAGGGATGATTTAATTAGAAAAGTGGCCCCCCCTCAGACATGAATCTTTTAGATCATCTTCTTTCTAAAAGGGGTGGCAACGTCCATGTAGTTGTAAAGATCAAACCGCAATTTTGATTCAAAGATTGGTACATTAAGGGTGTCAACATTGTCATTTAAATTGATGGGTGGGGTCCTGGCCACAATTTTTTGTGGTGTCCCCAGAGAGGAAAAAAGGGACTTTATACTGTCTAATTTTAGACTTTATTTCTTTGTTTACGATTTTAATTTTTACACAGAATGATGATAAAAGTTCAATATATAAGCTATAACCTTTCCCTAGACGAAAAAATATTTTCCTGAATGTAGAAATTCCCAGAAATTGTTTCAAAGTTTATGCCCTTGGGGGAGCAATCCACACAATTTGGAGTGCCATTTTTGACATCCCTACATACCTGCCTTTCATACTCATTTCTGATTGGCTAATTACATCATATATTCATTTAAAAATAAACCAATGATTGCTGCTTACAAATATTTTTCAGCTCTACCCTTTTTTTTTTTTTATAGCAGCCCCTAACCACCTTCTTACTTTTATTTTTGATTGCTCCCCAATTTAGATCTATCGCGCTCAATCAGCAGGTAGCATGATCTATGGGGTTAAACTTTAACGTACTGAGTTCTGAATACAACAAAGCCATATTTCATTTTCACTGTGGCGGTATAAATATATGGACTTTTAGGGCATATTTTGGGTGTCATGGAGGGCCTTTCAAACGACATTAACTGATCTGGCTGTCCTCAGCCTACAGGGGAAGGACTGCCCCAATAATCAACTATTCCATGCTGGTTGCTGCTACCGTGCTAAAATACTCCCCTCCTACACTTGAAGTAAATGACCAGGATTTTCTTGAGGACTTGCTCAGGAATACAAAGATAGATTTTGTTTGACATCCATCAAATTTAGAAATACACCCGACTTTTTCAAGGGGTAACATATGTACCAAAGGGATAGAAAATGTTGCCAATGTGTTACAATCCAGAAAATTTATGCAGTCAAACCACCACAAAGCAATCGATTTTGGTTCATAAAGCAATGAATTTTTTTTAGTATACAACACACTAAATAAGCCTGCAAGTATCTACCAAAATTCACCCTCGTGCATCTGGGAAGGGGTGCCTTGGTATATTGCTGGGACAACACCTTCAGGTTCTCTTATTGGGAGCACAAATAGTGAAGTAGACAGAACCCCTTTTAGGAATGGAAACATGACCCAAGCTGATTAGTTTAGTGAAAAGAGACCCCTGTTCAACACTTCTAAATAGGCCTGAATAAGTTGTGTTGTCTGACCTGCGAATCAAGACTCAAACATTTTATTTAGTATTTGTTGGTTAGAGAAGGAATGTACAGTATATGAAATGTCAGGTGGTTTGCATATTTTCCCCAATTGGAAATTGAGCTGATAACTTTGCATTTAAAAATCTAAGTAACCAATCCTCACTAATCTTGTAGCCAAAGAGGCAATATAATTTTTTATATCACATAATACTGCATTGTTATAATAAGAGGCGTGTGCTAATAATAGAGCACTGCTCCACAAACAGGTCCTTACTCTTCTGAGACTATAAATACTATAGGAAGAAATTTTAGAATCCTCTGTAGGACTTAGACTACCTTTGGATGTTCTTTATTTTGATATTTGGCCGGTTTTATCACAACCTGCAACTAAAAAAATCATCGGTCCCTCGGACCACATTTTCGCCTGCCGTGTTGGTTTGTAATGATAGGCGTCATATGACCTTGACGTTTGCATGTGACCCTTTGGACCGCATCAACAAATGAGGGATCAAATCTGCACCTATGACTCAAGTTTGTTTCCATTTAATTGAGAAACCCCAGTGGTGTTAGTGGAGTTTCTATACAATCGTATCCGCCATATAGGTAAAAAAATCATAGCACTTAGATGAGTATACATACGCAAGGCCTACGTGAAAAATAACAATTAGGCTATAGCTCTCTACGTGAAAAATAGTAATTAGGTTCCACGCACTTCGACTGTGTAAAATAAATCACCAATCTAATCACCATCACTTGTCTAGCAGACTTCAGCTTGGGTGTTTTTGAACTTTTGCATAAAGGATTAGTGATGCAATAAAATTACCATTGCATCCCTAGAAACCCCCTAGGCACCATTCCATGTCCATTCGAGAGTGCCCGCTCACGTCATGGTTTTTTGTTGCTTTAAGTGTGTGGTAGACTTGATGAGATATGCAATCCTGACATTTTGATGGTTCATAGTCCATTCGTTTTCCCGCCGCTAGAGCAATTGGAAATTTTAGGGGGGTCACCATCAAAGTGCCACCCAATGTGAAGACTATGTTTAGAGGGTCACAGATTAGAAATGGAGCCCTCCACAATTTCGAAATCACTATCAAAGGGTGATATTTGGTGTTGAATTTATTTTTCAAATCTGGCATCAGGAGGGTCATATAGCCTGTTTTACTTTTAGAGTTAATGAGGCCTAAATATGCGCTTTTTTTCATTCGGGGGCCAAGTCTGGGGGGGTCATAACTCCAGGATCGACATTGTTATTGTCCACTTTTGGTCAATCAGAGTTTCATAGTAGAACTTTAAACCAATACAAATAAACACATAGAAACAGTATAAGTGAGTACACGCCCCTTGAAAATGGGCAAATTGTACTTTTTTGACACATTTTGACAGCCCCCTGGAAAAACCATTTGACATTCGACACCACCTCTCTACTTCAGATATCTTGAAGATATCAATTAACAACTTTCCTTGAAAAAACTAGCTTGGTCTTTATTTTTTCACAGCAAAATACAACTCAAAGTTACCACACAAAGGTTTATGTGACCCAAGGTATTGTACCTGCACGTGTATATCACCATATACATTCTATGGGGTTCATCAAACTGTCCTGTGCGAAACATGAAGACAATAAAACAAAACACCAAGCTTGTTTTTCTTTCAAGGATAGTTCCTTATGATTATCTTCACCATATTTGAAGTAGAGGGGTGATTTCCTATGTCAACATTGATTTTTCAGGGGTGCCAATTTTATGTCAAAATGCAAAATTAGGATTTTTTCAATAGGCTGTAACTCACTTATTACTTACCTAATGTACTGATTTTGACTGCTAGAAAGTCCTGCAGTGTGACTTGGATTAACAAGAAATTGACTTAAAATATTGACTGATTACGGGTCTGACCCCCAAACTTGTCCCAGATGAAGATATTTGCATTTTTACACCTGACATAACTTTAAAAGTAAGGAGCTAATCACTTAGTGAGCCAGAATTTGAATTCTACAATTCTAAACACCAAAATTCCCCAGATGTGGATTTTAAAGTTTGGGAGGGTTCCATTACAAGTTTATGGCCCTCTCAAATTTCTTTCGCATCACACAGATTTTTTTGATGGTGACCCCCCTTAATTTCTGAATGCTCCTGTGGGGAAACGAAAGGTGGTATGAAGCTCAAAATCTTCAGGATTTTCATTTCCTCATCAATATCAATCATCACAACCTCACAAAACACATCCCAACCAAAAAGAAAAAATCCATGACATGTTGCGGTGCACATCTCGAGTTTTGACATGGAATAGCCCCTACCCTTTCCAGGGGTGGAGTGTTTCTCTGCCCAGGTCACTGGCCACAAGGTATTTTCAACTTCAAGACACCTTTTAGAATAGTAGTGCAATGGTTGGCCTACTTTGTGATTGTGATTTCTGTATGCAATGAGAGATCCATATTAGATCTGCTCTGAGTATAGTCAGGGTGATGATGACATGAACGTACTTTTTTTAGCGCAAATTCCTTAACGCTTGTCCAACTCAAACTTGTGAATGATTAATAAAGAAAGTTCTGGTAAATTTTTCAAAGTTATTTCTATACAAAAAAACCCTAACACCAAAATCATATTGGAGAGTATGGAAATCGCAAAATACACCAGACATGGTCACCACTTAATTTAAAGTTTACCATTTAAAAAAATGGAAAATAAGACAAAAGCCAAACTCCAACAATGGTCGAGAACACGAGGGGATGGGGGGAAATTTGTCTTTAATGCTGTTAGAACGCCCATTTTCACATCCACTGTCACCAAACTGAAACCCCATATATACATTGAAAATATCACCCAAATCCCTATTTGTTTTAACATTTTAACAACTGTCACGCAAAAACCCTCACCAATTTTTTTGGGGTAAATTTGTTGCAAATTTTTTTCAAAAAGGCCCCATTTTTTGGAAATTTTGCAAATTTTGTCACCCGAAAAAATTTTTGGGCATTGTGTCTGTCTCTCACCCCAATACCCTCTTTTTTTTTTTAGTCCCTGTCAACCAATGCGCCTAGGGTTTCTGAAGCGTCCACCTTACACCCATATCCAATTTCATATGTGCCCCCCCCCCCCCCCCCCGCATTCACCCCTTTGTTTATGGAAGATGACTTGTGATCCAACAAACCAGACCAGTCAACATTAAACCTCTACATGCAGTGCTCAATGAAACTTATTCCCTTATTGGAGAGGCTTGTGGTTTACAACTGATGGTGTTACTGTAAACAGGTGTTTTTTTTCGTGAAGCAGATTTTTTTTGCTAAAGTGGAGGATACAACAAGGATATTTTTTTTTGTGGGTTGGTTAAATTTGCAAGTTGCCCATGCACAGCGCTTACTTTCTATGCATGTTGAAAAGTTTTTTGTGAGGTGTTTAATTTTCCGCAGTTGAATACTTCTTTAACAAATTCACGTAAATTAAACCCTCACGAAAATTTCATCACACCATTAGAGCTACCTGTTGTGTTAATTATGGATAGAATAGAAGCACACCATTTAATTTAATAATGGCCCAATTGTCTAGATAAACACAAGTACAATGATGAAACAAAATCAATAAAAGGTTTTGTCTCTAAGACTGGCATATAGCTTTTATCTTTCTAATTTTAGCTCATTTGCTTTTTTATTTTTGAACTTTTTAGTGGCCAGAAAATTGTTAATATAAATTCAGATGGCAAAAGACAGCCTGGGAGACAAAATAGAGCAAAAAAATAACAAAAACATCTGATTACCCAATTTTGAGTTAAAGACTGACTCAAGAGATTTTAAATCTAATTTGTGTGTGTAATAATTTAGAATAGTTTGACTAGAACTAAGATAGCCACCCAACATGCCCCATAAATCCAACGTTGTAATGATCCATTTTCGTTTTGATGCGTACCCTTTATGTAATAGTATAGCAGTCGCTCATAGGATACTGTGTAATAAAACAAAAATTCTGGATCCGGAATTTTAAAACAAAACTGATTTCCCTATGAAGGACATCGAATTTGAGCTTAGCTTAATTTCCCCAGTGATTTCCTATAGGACGAAGCATTATGTAATGCAAAAAACATGATTTGTTTGAAATGAGGGCGCCCTCAGGAAATCTCAGAGTCAGTCCTTTAAATGGGTCCAGCTGTTTGGATTAGGACTCCAACAAAATTGGTTGTACTAAATTGGCCAATAGGACAGTGTGCATTAATGTAATCGGCCACTCTTTGGAGAATTTTTTTTCGTCAATGAAGAGCAATCACTGGGGTAATTAGAAAAACAGCGGTTCTCGAACCACATGTCGCCTGGTTGTTGCGAATCACTTGGTTTAATAATAATAAAATTGGCATAGATAGCAAAGCACTGGAGAGAAGTGTTATGTTTGTAGCCTGAAGTGCATTCAAAAAAAGTAAAACAAAAAAGTGAACTGAAATACTTAAAAATATGCAAATTAGCTACTGAAATGCATAATATGCATTAAGGCGCTGAAATCAATGATCTTGTGGCACCAAGTCACGATCACCCTACCAAATTTGAAGTAAATAAGGCATAGCGAAGCATTTTTAAACCAAAATGTCCCTGAAATATGCAAAATAAGCTAATTAAAATTCATGAACATCGCAAATGCTCATATAAATAAGCAGCAAACGCTACACACCCTCGCTCTACCACCCTACAAGTTTGAAGTGAATCGAGCATAGCGGTTTAGCACAGCAGAGCATTTTTAATAAAAGGTTAAAATAATCAAAATGTCTGAAAACATCTGCAAATAAGCTAATTAGAATTCATGAATATGCAGACTAATTGCAGCCAAAAGCTACACATGGTAACTGTTTCAACTTACTCTATCACCCTATCGAGTTAGAATTCGGCATAGCATGTAATTTAGAGCCATGCAGCAGAGCCTTTGGAAAAAGGTTAATCGAAATGTCCCTGAAAAATATGCAATAAGCTAATTAGAATTAATGAATATGCAACCAAATGCATGCCAAAAAGCTAACATGATACTGTGGCAGCCGCCCTCACCTTACATTATCACCCTATCAAGTTTAGAAATTGGGGCATAGCAATTTAGCCGCATAGCATATTTTAAAAGGTGAACCAAATGTCTGAACAATATGAAATAAGCTAATTAAAATTCATGAATATGCAAATAATGCAGCCAAAATCTACACAGATATTGATGCATCTAAATACTCTCATCATCCTATCATCCTTTCAAGTTAGAAGTAAATCGTAGCTAGTGTTTAGCCAGCAGAGCATTTAAAAAAGGTTAACTGAGTCAGACGGACGACAACACACCGAATTTGGACTAGTATGTGCCGCCATGACCATTCGTTCAGGCGACACAAAATGATCTTTTCTTTTGATAGCAAATCTCAATTTTGAGAGTAAGTGTAGGGGGTGGAGGATGGTTGTCAATTTATAAATCATTTCAATCACATAGCCTTTTCAACTTAATTATCTTTTAACATTTTTGTTTAATTTAATTTTTTATTTTTTATACATTGTATATTGTTACAGTTTACATATTTCCAACCAGAACCGTTTTGAAATTGTGGGGTATTTTTATTATCAGGTTAAGAATCTGCAGAGTCAATTCTACTTGTGTCATTAAATGTTTAGTCTAAACCAAAGCATTTGACCATAAATATCCACTGCTAGTCTATCTGAACTGTTGGGCCAAGTTTCCTCAGGGGCAAAAACTCTAAAGTCCCATGCCAGTGGATTTGTTTCATAAAATCAGATAATGTATTTGGTTTGTTGGCATTTGGGGAAAGGTTGCATACAAAAGTGGCAATCCCATTTTTGAAAAGAACCAAGACAACACACACAAACACATTCATTTACCTGATAAGTAGTTTAGTTTTCTGTCATTTTAGGCTATCGCTGCACAAAATATTCTGATTTTTTACAAAAAATACAGATTTCAGGAAGTCTATATAGAATGTGCTTTCAAAAGACAAAATGCACTTTCAATTTTGAATCATGTTCGTGCACAATGGAACAAATCCATGAAAATTACACTGATCATTTGAATTGTTAGTGAGAGAATTTGTGCCTTAATGTAACATGCAAATTTGATGGTCTCGCACAATTTTGTATTCTCTCTCCATAAATGGACAGAAATTACAGGGTCAATATTAATGCTGGGGGAATGGAGGATTTGAGGGGAATCCATTTTTTTTCTGAGCAAAGGGGGAAATTTTCATCAAGGAACCCAAACTTTTAAATAGAGAAATTTCATAAGGGGAATGTGAAAGTTCTTCAATAGAAGCAAAGGGAAAATGTGAAATGTTTTGCATAAAAACTTGAATTGCTCCATTCCCCTCTGGCATAAATTGTGACCACTCCCTTACAGCAAAGTGAACTATAGAACATTATGATGTGATTTGGGATTTTCTTCAAAGCATTTGAAAACCACCTATTCAACACCTTCCGGATAAGTGCTGCAAAACTGTAGCTAAATGTACCAAACATACATTCTTATTCAGTGGCGTGGTTTATCTTGTTAGCAAGAAATTTTACTGGATTGGGTCAAAGCTCCGAACATCCATTCTTGGGTAATAGATGGATAGTGCGTGCATCAATTATGCTGTGTAGTCGATTATATATGACACTCGCAAGCGGCGCGCTTATACTGCGTTGTGCATTTCACGTTGGTATGCAAATGCAAGTGACCGGCGTGACGATCACCGCTTGACGACTTTGTTCCTTGGATTTAAACATTTGTTTTTCAAGAGGGTGCATTATTTAAATGAATAAATAAAGAATGATTTTAAAATATTTTAAAAATAATTATGTTTTTAAAACAAAAATTCCAACAATCAATCAGAAGAAATACACTGAGTATTTTTTTGTTTTGGCCACTTAGATGGTTTCTATGGATGGGCATCCAATATTTACGTGGTGGGATACCGGGACACAAAAAAATCTCATCATCTTTTTATTCTCTAATTGGAGCATAAAATGAGTAGATAGCTTTAGATGTCCACGAGAAATTGAATCAAATTTTTGCTTTCAGGGGCAATCATGAAACTCCTTTACACAAGACCAGTTTAAAAAACTAAGGACATCAGTCGTCCATATAGGGGATTTCTAGGGTCTTTTAGTGTTCTCTTAAAATAATTGATAAAGTTACGCATCAAACGGTTAATACCAGTGGTTAATACCACTGGAACCAACAAAATAGGAACTAATCTTTAAGGCACACAGACGCTTAGTAATAAAACAATTGTAATCTCTAAAGGTAATGTAACCAAATTCTTTAATGGATATCATATTAACTATTTAAAGTTGATCACTTACATTTATTCCACAAATTGAAAACCTATTCATCTTGAAAGCTTTTGGAACTGCATCACCAGTGCATGATTTTGAACCGCTCAACTAAGTTAATACGATAACAACCCCAAAGTTTATTGGATAAGCTAAGAGGCAACGGATCTAATTGGCCTGGAGCAAAGATTTGCTAACTTAATCAAAGGGGAAAAGCCACACACATCTTCTTCAGATAAGTAAATAGGGTACTGTAAAAGCGGATATTTGTGCTACATTAATTTTCCATTCACATTTTGTTGCGCACTTCTGTGGATCAAGCGCGAAATTAAGAACCAACTGGTGAAAACTTGTTTTTTTGTGTGCAAGTCTAAGTAGGATAGCTGAAAAAAGTTGAATTTAAAAATAAGTGAAAATGCCTTAAAATTGCAAAAGCGAAGAAATTACATTGGGGAAAATTACCACTTTTAAGGGTTATTATACTCTAACCCGCTAACTTTCTCATCTAAAGCACGGAGTTGGTTACTCACAGCCTGGAACATATGAATTGTCTTACCATTATGTCCTGGTCAAACAACTTAAATATAGATCCAGCACTAAAGTTCACTTTTTCATTACACTTTAATTTTATATGAATCTCAGAACTGTGCCAAAGAAAAAAAATGGGGGGGAGGGTTCAAACAAATTCACCGTGAGAGTAAAACTTGTTAATTGGTGGTAGCATCAAAACAGTTATCAAGTCAAATTATCCAGTTAGAATCTTCCTTTTACCAACCCTTGATTTATTGGTATGTGATGAACTTTTGCTTAATAGACCACATATCCCAGCCACTTAGTAGACCTGACTCGCAGAAGCCACTGTTAGCTACCAACAGAGAAATATTGACAGGAGAGGATCATGCTGTTCTTTTCTGAGACAGATAAAAAATTTGGGGGAGAATTAGAGTTATGGGGAGGGGCCATGAATCATAGATTTTAGGATGACTTTCTTATTTTCAGCTGAAAAAGGGGCGAATGCATTTTTGCTTTTAAAGAGGATAACATTTTTTTAGCAAAAATGTTAAAGGAAATATCAATGATTCTGAATATTTGGAAAATTGTGTATGGATGGAAAGCCTTACGTATACGTTGATTAACATATAAATCAAATAAATTTGAAAATTGTCCACATTTTGTGGAGTATTTTGCCGTTTATTTACCCGCCCATGCTTACTCGATAACGATTCCGACAATCCACATCGCAGGCAAATGGTGACGTCAAAGTGATGACCATCCATAATTTATCGTCGTTGTGACCATCATTATCGTCAGTGTTTTGCCACTTCAATAATCATTAAACAACGAAATGAAACAAAATACTTCATTCTGTAGACTTGTGTTCTAATTTATTATTACTTGTCATTACTCCATCAATAGTACAGTGGCAGCAATAACAATTCGAGTAACATTATTTTTGGTGTCATCTTTGACGTCACGAGTTGTCGCTTTTTTGATCAATGAAGCCGTGCGAAAAATCCGCCCGTTTCTTCGTATGTCAAAAAGCAAAAATTAAAATGCCTCTTTTTGTTTAATTTTACAACATCAAATTGTATTATTTTTTCGGGCAGTTTGATGTATGTACATCTATTTTATGAATGTAAGTCAACTGAGCTTGACAAAAAATCTTACATATTTTCCTTTAAACGGTGGTACTAGAATTTTGTTGACACAACATTATACTAACAGACTTTCGCGGATTCTCTCTGGCTTTTCATCACTTCTACGCTCACATATTCAAAGAATAGAAGCTGTGGGCCACTCCATTACCCTTTGACCTTTGGCCATGACCTTTGACCTCATCAACATATGAGGGATCGCATGGTGCACCTATGACACAAGTTTGGTTCCAATTGAACTTCAAGTTTTCAATGTAGGTCAATTTTACATTTTTAGCCCATTTTCAACTTGACCTCACATGACCTTTGACCTTTCAACATGACCTTTGACCTTTCAACATGACCTTTGACCTTTCAACGTGACCTTTGACCTTTCAACGTGACCTTTGACCTTTCAACGTGACCTTTGACCTTTCAACATGACCTTTGACCTCATCAACATATGAGGGATCCCATTGTGCACCTATGACAGAAGTTTGGTTCCAATTGAACTTCAACTTTTCAATTAAGGTCAATTTAAAAAAAACTTAACAGTTTAGTGACACACACATCCACACACACACACATATATCCACACATACACCGGATTGCTAAGTGGTCCTGCCAGCTATAGCTGGCGGCCCATAAAAAGTGAAAGCAAATAAAATACCTCACTGACACTCCCAATTACCGTAAATATTAGTCAGTTTTTTTTTTTTTTTTTTTTTTTTTTTTTTATCGTGTCCAAACACAGTGGTTCTCAAATATGATCCAGCCAGAGATGGGTACAATGTCTGGCTCCTTCACTGAATTCCACAAGGTCCTTGTCAGTGCATTGTTGCTCACAGTGGAGTCCCTTATAGTTTGGTAAACATCTTTTTTAATTTTCAAGTATCTTTTTGCCAATTTTGTTGCAAAGGTTACCAATTTGAGACCTTTTTTAAAAGAAAATGTTTTAAGTAATATTAAATATTTAACCTTTGCTGATGACTGGAAATGTATTTTGGGCTAAAAACTTGATATATATCCGTGAATTTTTTGTACCCAAGAGAAAAGTTTTGACATCAGTCCAAACTTCAGATATAAATTACAGCTCCAGACAGCGTGCAGCATTTTCAACATCTAAATATATACCAAATTTGATGAAAATGAGACCTCAAAATATTCTAATGGTCTGAATTTTGAAACAATTTGTGTTCAAAATAGAGCTAAATTTCCCAACCTTTTGGAAAAATCACTACAAAAATTATTTAAAATTAACACCTTTTACATATTTGGAGGAAATTTGGAAAAGTAGCACTTCTACACCAGTTTTTTTGACTCGGACTGAAAATGTTCTATTCTTCTTGGTCACACATCCTATACCCACCTTCCCACTAAGAATCCCTGACTATTTTAGAGGTATTCTGGACATAGGTCAGCAGAAGCAGGGAAGAGAGACGGGAGACATTCCCCCAAACTTCATGTCCCCCTGCACCCACCAACTTAATTTTTTTTTAAATATAAAAATTCTTGTGGCACATCACAGAACACATGTAAAATAATATAGGTGCTAATGTGGGGGGTGGGTTGGAGCAGTGTATCTTCCCTCAAGTGTCTTTCACCAATGAGGTTTCGGGTTCGATCACTGGTAGGGGCTCGTTCTCTGTGGCTTTATGCGAATTTGGTTTCTCGATCCATACTCGTTCCTGCAGGTTTTCTCTGGGTACTCCGGTTTCCTCCTGCTTCTAAAATCAAGCTTTTTGGAGATCTGTTCTGGTATTATGGTTTCTCTGATGTACTGATCACCTTTCAAGGCTGCCGCACAGCGCCATGAGCATGTTACGTGGATATGTCGCGTGTTAAAAATACACAAATAAATTATGTCCCATAAATTTTGATGCTTCTGCCACCACTAATTTTGACTAGACTGAATGATCACACGAGCTCTATATAGGATCCTTCTTTAGAATCCTTCCTACAAGACACGGCTGCAATTGCAACCCTACATCATACTAGAAACTCATACTGTTGTCTCCAGAATCTGTAGTAACGCACTTTTAAGATAATCTAGCCTATCAACAGGACTCGCAATCATGTGTATTACAATTGAGGTGAGTGATCATGTTAATGTTATTCCTTCCTCACAGAAAGTGCAATACAGTGTTATCGAAGGTGTAAAACCAGGATACATGGCCACCTGTATGGTGAAGTCACAGGATTTAATTAATCAATCAATTGTTTGATACTTCTCAACACTGACTTGGTGAAAAATAGCTGGAGTTTCTGACTTGCATTAGAGAGGTACAGTATATTGCAGTGGTAAATAAATTTCCCTGGCAACGACAAAGACTGATTTTACACAAAGTGTTTCTATTGAGCGACATTTTCCAGTTCGATCTGGCAAAAAGATTAAACTGTGTTCAAACTCAGTTTAATTGAAAATGTCTTCTCTTACTTTTTACTTGGGAAATTCTCTCTCTGGCAAAAATCCTGATTTTGGAAGGATTTTTTTGTCAGTTATTATTGTAAACCGGATCATGCCAAGAAAAAAAGTCCTGTTCTTCATCAGTCGCATGCAGCAAAGAAACTGGAGATTCACTGAGGCAACGGTGCGGTTTACAATTTAGATAAACAACACGAGGAGTAAGTTGATGCATTTTGCGGCAAAAATGACTGCAAGTACCATGCCATGCCATGCCTGCAGTGCTCCAATAACATCACGGTAATGCTCAATGCTAAAGCATCTGTAAGCATCTCAGGCTTTTAACTTGCCTGGGGAATAGCTGATGGAAGAATCTAAAATGTAAGGGAAGGACATCAACATGACCACATCACAGGATCACATTGAAGGAGGTCAATCCACAATGCATTGCGATCAACCCCATGAGTAATCTCCTACCGGCAACTTTACTTGTGTCACTGAAGTTTTCCAAAAAAACTTGCACCGGTCCAGTCCACTATTGTACACGAATTCAGGCTATTTACCAGGAAAATTTGTTCGTTCGCGCTGAAGTTTAAAATCACAGTAGATAGTTTCATCGTCCAGGTTGATCAGGCCTGGGATTGTTCTTTAGGACTTGTAGACATCACAGTCATCAATTATGTGGCTAATGGTTTGCATGGTTTGTGGCTCTCCACAATCATAGTTTGGTGAAAACTCCACACCGATCTTGTGAAGGAAGCGCTTTGTACGACCAATGCCTGTGCTGGATCTGTTGAGGTTGACCCCTGCTTTCCTATCAAGGTCACAACATTAGTAACATTTGGGCTTGCTAGATGGATTGTGGACAAACTGCTTTAGGTTCAAAGAAGAGGGATGGCCATTGCTTAGACCATCTGTCATTGATCCAGGATGATCGATAGGGATGCTTCGACTGCAGTGTCATGGATTGGATAGGAAAGTAATGTGGAATTTTCTGATTCTCAAAGGGTGTTGTTAGGGGATTAGACTACCAGGTTCATCAAACATCTTGGTGAGCTTGATCGTGGAAAATATTGACCTGGAAAATATCTCACTGTTAAAATGCTGGATGCGCAATAGAAAATGCTATTAGTGTTTTGGCCAATGCAACAATAATAGAAGCAGCAAATGAACTTGTTATTACTACTCTGGTGAATGTTATTAATAATAAAATGCTATTACAGGTGTATGAGATGACATCATACAGCTAAACACAAACCAGTTCCCACTCAATCAAGTCAATGATATAATGCCACTCATGGTTCAAATAATTATGTCAAGGTCAGATTTGTTTTCACTGTCAATTCTATTTCTTTTAAGGCTTAGAATGCACCGATTTGAAATGACTGCAGTTGTCTTTATCCAAGGTGCTATAGAGATTTTTCTCTACTGACCAACCAAACATTTTGAAAAACTGAAAATTGTTGTATGTAAATCAATACTGACCTTTATATATATTGGGCAAGAAATTTTCAATTTTTTCTCCCAAACTGGGGATAAAAAATTGGTATTTTCATGTAAAAAAATACTAAAAAATTGATGAACAACCTGCAGAATTGTGGGTAAATTGGTTAATTTTGGCAAAATTTTGGTTCAAATTTGGGGCTACTGGTATATAGCATGGGTTACTTTTTCTTTTGTCTAATGGTACCAATGGGAGTCACTTTTGACGCCTCTAGAGGCACTGGTACCCCTACCCCCAATTAATTGTGAATGGAAGCTTCTTGCAAATTTTCTTTACCTTTCAAATCATTGCAGAATTTGTTTTGCAGATATAACTATTTACATCATGTTTGTTAAAAAACTTCTGACTTCATGGACTTGTATTTTCTGTACTATACATACACATGTACTTCTTCAAGTGCCATACAAACAAACAGTTGATATTCTCATAACAATGTTATGAGTGTTTGATTATTGATCCAGACACATTAAATGAGACAACCAATATCAGTCTATTGTGCTTTGTAAACAATACAGCTCCATGTTTGTTCAACAAGATATTGATATTTCAAGGTTATAGTATGACTTTGAAAGAACAATTCACAGAAAGAAATATATGATTTTGGAAGACACAGGATATATTGAAAGTGGATCTGTGGCAGTAGCTATTTTGTGTATAGAAACTACTTAAAAATGCCTAAAGTTAGTAAGTTGCAAGATATGTTTAATTGGCACTGTGTTTTTCAAGTCAGATTAATATTTTTAAAGTGTTTGCTGATTTTGCCAATATTTTTCCCCATTTTTTAGTTCTTTTTTATTTTTTTTTAACAGAAAAGTCAGATGGCCAATCAGCTATGGCCACCTTAAGCTACATATAAATCGAATCATAACTAGAATTTCGCAGTTCTCGGCTTTTGCGCTCACTATATTAAAATAATATAAGCTGTGGGCCACTCCATGACCTTTGACCTTGGCACATGACCTTTGACCTCATCAACATATGAGGGATCCCATGGTGCCAATTGAACTTCAACTTTTCAATGTAGGTCAAATTTACATTTTCGGCCCAGTTTTCAACTTGACCTCACATGACCTTGGACCTTTTAAAATGACCTTTGACCTCATCAACATATGAGGGATCCCATGGTGTACCTCTGACAGAAGTTTGGTTCCAATTGAACTTCAACTTTTCAATTGAGGTCAATTTAAAAAAAAATAACAATTTAGTGACATACACACACATACATCCACACGTACACACGCACAACGGATTGCTAAGTGGTCCTGCCAGCTATAGCTGGCGGCCCACAAAAAATAAATAAAACATGCCTGACTTCTGCAAAACAACTTGTACATGTGTGACAGACTCCTGAATATTATATTATTTTCTGTATTATATTAATTAAATCATGTTAAATTGAATCATATAAATTATGATTGAGGAGAACTGGAAAATATGAAACTTGCAATGTGTTGTGCAATAAGCATGACTTATCTGATTGACCTAGTTCTAAATGGACTAGTGTGTGAAACATCCTGAAGAACATGTCAGAAGACGTCCGCCGTTATAGAGGACAATAGTGTCTTATCATCTTCATTCTAAGAATTGAATAGAGGTTCTTTGTTAACCTATAGGTAGCAAGATTGCACACCTGTTGATGAACAATAGACTTTGTGTAATTGCTATGTCACAACACTTCGAGCGCAGGATGTGGAAGATTGTGGACTTC
>JAMKCH010030641.1:0-34487 GCA_023653785.1 Ophioderma brevispina | reverse complement strand
ACACATCCATTATTCACTCAGTGCTGTTGAATTTATGTTCCACAATGTACTGGGTGCATTTTTGCCACAGTTTTATACTCCATTTACCTTCCTCAAGTCGGTGACATCAACGCATTCAGGTAATGTTTTGCGTGTGTGTTTTTACAATGCCTTTATACTCGTGCGTGCGTACGTACGTACACCAGTGCTTTGTGCTTTGAAACAACACTCACGATTTAATGTAGCGACCTCTGCATTACAAGCTGACATCAATGAATTGAGGAAGGTAAAAGCACTATAGTCACAATGCTGTATGGATCTTAAAGGGAGTGTTTTAAAAACATCTATCGGCCTAGTGAATTCCTAAGGTTCAAGAGGCTAGGTCAGTGGCGGCGCCAGTGAGGGAGGGAGGGGGTGGGGGGGAAATTTCCCCCTAATTTTTTTGTTCCCTGAGTCTGCCCCCAGCCAGAAGAAATTTGATTTTTGGTAAAAATCACAAAATTTGGTAAAAATCAGTGATTTGGGGCCAAAATTAGTTAAAAATCTCCAAATTTAAGACATCCCCCCCCCCAGAAAAAGAAGTCTGGCGGCACTGCCCCTGGGCTAGGTTCATTTTGTATGTTCTTTATTAAAAAAAACCTGGGAAGGTGAGAATGAAGAGAGGGAGTGAGCTTTTGTGTAACTTTGGCCTGATTATATGGTCCTGGTCCAGGAGCATATGTTCCTGGAGCATAAATAATCTGGAGAAATATTTTAAGTCAAATATGCCCAGAAGCATATTTGAATATGCTCCTGAAGCATATTTGAAAGCACAATTTTGCTCCAGGAGCATATTTGCCATATGCTCCTGGGACATGTGCATTCAAATTGATTTAGAATATTTCCCCAGATTATTTATGGTCCAGGCTCATATTATCGGGCCAAAATCACACAAAAGCATGGAGGGCAGAAGGGTGTGTGGTAGGGATTTGAATTGGGGAACCCTCATGGCCGAGGGTGGCAAGCCACCGACGTGTCACCGATCGCTAAAAATCTCATCCCCAGAACCCTAAGGTTTACAGGAATTTTGGTGGCTGAAGAAATCTACTATTTTTCTTATTTACCCTCTGAAATCTTAGGGTAAAAAGGTCTCTGGTTTGGATGTTTATGAGTGAAAGGTGCCTCCTTTTGGTCAACCAATATGATAAAATTGGATGATTTGCACCCAATATTTATTGGTCTCGCTATGAGTTTTAAAATATTGGGCTCGACTGCGTCTCGCCCAATATTTTTGCAACTCATAGCTCAACCAATAAATTTGGGCTGAATCTATTACAGTATTCTATAGGCTTACAAAATCTCATGTTTAGCTCTCACATCAAAACAATTTTAAATAAGGGTGTTAAACTTTAGAGATAAGGTACTGGGGCCCCAAGGTCATTCAATCATGATGGAAACTTTATATAATTAAATCAGGTCATCCCCTTTTACTTGTCCTCTGTATGAAGCCAACCTGAAGCCCCACAAACCAATCATCAGGATCCTACTAAGTCTGCAACATGCTTAATTTCACTTGGAATGGTGTAAGGGAAATTTAAACAATGATTGGGATAATGTCTTGTTCACTGTCAATGAAAGTCAGTCTTGCTTGGACTTCAATTGATGAACGGATTGGAGTCCAAAGGTTGCTTTCTGAAGGCTTCCTAGTATTAACCCTAAGACGTCACTGGAGCTTTCCCCTAATAACGTCTGAGAATCAATGAGAATCATTGACCGGAATGTACGCTCTACTTCCGGGCCCGAATAAGCCCACAGTGGGGGAAAAACCCTGTGGGACGTCAGGTAGACGTGCAATTGTGGGATACAACATGGCGACGTAAGTTCATATTTACGTGCGTGGATATCTCAAAGTCAATGAGAATCATTTGGTTTTCAACTTCTCCTGCAGGGAAGATATCTCAAAGTCAATGAGAATCATTTGGTTTTCAACTTCTCCTGCGGGGAAGTTGGCCGAGAATCAACCAGAGTCAATGGGGTGTTTTACGGGAAGACGTCCGAGAATCAATGAGAATCATTTCACGTAAAATAAATAGTTTTTGATGTCAGAGAGTCAATGAGAATCAATTGCCGACCCTTGGAAATTTTGAATGATTCTCATTGACTCTCGGACGGGTTAGGGTTAAGGAACATGACAGATATGGCCGAGGAGCAGTGATGGATTACGGTGGTATTACATGGAAAGTATGCACAAGACTCATAACAATACCTGATAAATTGCAAACTGCTAAATTGATGAAGTTTTAAAATGAGAAGCACTGCAGACACACAAGATATTTAAGTAAGTAGATACTTATATTTGTTTGTGGTGTGGCGCATTTTTTTTTACCCAGGAATATAGATCTTACCATTCTAATGTTTCTGATTGGTGAAGGCATCGGAGAGCTGCATCAAAATTCTACAGGTTGAAAAAGAATGTCAAAATAGCAGAATTCAATATTTCAACATAATATGAAAAATTTTGAAAAACACGGGAGGGGATTGATGGAATGAATATCAGAAGATGTTGCACTTTTAGCACACCAAAGTTTCTGAACACCAGTTACGCTCCAGGGCAACATTGAAATTCTTCATGACTAGCTTCAAGTTCAAATCGACAGCATTTGTTGTCCTGATATCTTTTGGACTTGGCAAATTCTTAATATAATTAAATTTTAGGGTTCCATGCTGATGCTCCTTGATCATGCAGAGTGTCATTATCTCAAGCGGGTGCTGATTTTTGCAATTAAACAGACAATGATGCCACTAAGAGTGGAATTTTTGGACCCCCCCCCCCCCAAATTGCTAAATGCATGAACTATTTATATTAGCCTTTCATGCCATTGATGGGATGACACTGGATGAGCAGCATCGGTGCTGGCTAGTGGACACATTGCTTCAACCGTTGTAGTTGAATTATGAAAGATAAACACATGAGTAGATGAGCATTGGAATCAGCGCTCACACTAAATTTCCCCATCAACGGCACGAAAGGGACAATTACAAATAAGATCAATGAGCAGAAAAGTTGGTTAAAGATGCACTGAGTCCATTCTAACATCAGCTGAGTGTCTGGCGAAGTTACACATTGTAATTCTTTTCCGGATTAGGAGCAGCACAATTTTTCTCATGATTATATAGGAATTTGTTTATAACTCTTTTTTTAGTTCCTTGTATCTTGTGATACAAACCCACCCCCACAGCTAAAATCAGAAAGAAGAATCCAATAATTCGTAAACTTACCTCTTCATTATAATATAGGCAGCAGCCTAAGAGGAATGTATCATTAGACACATCCGCTGCTTACTATCTTACTGTCCAGCTCTGTACAACTCTCTCTGAAAATAACAAAAATGACATGGTGTGATGATAATGGTACAGCAGACTTCTTATTAAATTATTTCACAAGTAAAGTGCCTCACCAATATTACTTTTAAATCATCATTGTGAGGCAAGAGTCGTAAATACAATAGCTGCATGTGATCATCTGTGTGCTTGCCATGTATTGGATTAAGGCTAATGAAATTGAAATTGTTAGTTTTCCAGTCGCCCGACCGCCGTCCCATTTTTCTTACCGATAGATAGAAATTTTCAGTATTTGAAAAAATATCATTATTGTTGGTTTATAGCTCATTCATCCACAACATTTGACCAAGAAGGAAACATTCTAAGCAATCAATCACTCTTTGAACAGGGTTTTTGAATCACATTTACTCATTATGAAACACAGTAAAAATGAGAGTTCCAATGTCCACTTTTCCCAGACTTTATCAAGTCGTATTTTTTGAGCCTATTTTTCATAACCAAGTGGGCAAAATCAATAGAGATATCTCACATAGTATCCCGTTTTCATTGAAAAGGGTTTTTCTAGTTATTGTGCAGACATGCCAACAAGTACGGATTTTTCGTATTTCGTACGGAAAATGAAGCGAAATACAGACGTATGTGTTCTCAGGAAAAAATACGGGAAAATGGTAGCGTACTAAAATAAAAAATAAAGTGTATAAAAAGTCAGAAAATAAGTAAATACAGAACAGAAGCTCAGGAAAAAGAAGTCTTATCTTTCAAAGTGAATAAGAGAAAATAGATTGAATTGAAATATATCCATTTATAAAATCTGTTAAAAATGGTTTTTTCCGACCTTGTTTTCTGCCGACGTTCGGGTATTCACCCACATTAATAGTTTGATTTAACCCTTTAAATGCTGTATGCTAAATGTCTTATGAAGTATTTAACAATTTAACTTAAATGGTTGCAAAGGGATAGACCTACAAAACAATGAATTGTTATAGTGGTTTTGTTTTAAGGTTCAGCCTTTAATACTTTTCGTGATATTTAAAAAAGCTATATGGACTTAGGTCCCATGAAAGTTCCTTAAATGGGGCTGTCGACGTGGAGCTCTGTCCAATTTATTTTTCTGGAAAAAAGCTGTGTGTTATTGTTAAAGAGGCTCTTATCTCATGATGCAGTTCATATGTGAATCTGTAGCTAGTTTTCAAGTTATGAGCCTTTAAAGTTAGACTTTAAGTTCATTTGTAATGGTGCTAATGTAGCCCTAAACAATGTCTCCATATGGACTTGGTTTCTATTGACAGTTCCTTATATGGGGGAACTGTCAGATGGCAGGAAACTCCATCCATGTTTGTTCAGGAAAGAGTAATTTTAAGAGCGCGCTCTCATGATGCAGATCCATGTGGATGGATCAGTTTTTCAAGTTATGATTCCTTTAAAATTTAGACTTTTCTTCCTTTAGATTGTAATTATTAAAAAATTCGCCATATGGACTTTGTTTACGGCAAAGTTCTTAAGGGGCTGTCGGAAGGCGGGCTCTGTCCATTTTTCTGGAAAAGCTGTTGTGATTTTAAAGAGATCTATCTCATGTGATGCAGTTCATATGTAAACATAGATTAGCTTATTTCAATTACGAGCTTTTTAAAGATTAGACTTTACAGTTAAACTCTTCCTGGTCATTTAAAAAAAAAACATCTTTGGCCAATATGGCCTTTCACTGGCATGATAGGCTATATTAGACTGTCTACAGAGCAAACTTTGGGCCAAAAAAGTCTTTTGCATTTCACAGGCTGGCACTTTCCCGACATCGTATATGACCAAATTTAAAATCTGGTCACACAATTTTTTTCAAATAAAGTGTTGTCAAATTGAATACATTATCATATATTTACTAAATTTAGTTATTTCTATGATGAATTTTAAGGTTGCTGGTTTGTGCTGGTATCTTTGAAACGAGTATTAGATCGGGCAATTCCTTTGCCACATGAAAGCCCATAATGCACAGCAATCTGTTTTCGGATTGTACGTGCATGATATATTGGGGTTAGGTATGCAAATAGCTAATAAGAGGCCTTCCTTCTGCGTGTGTTCCATTTTGGTTGGGGGTGATGGTTTGCACTGTACATTGAAATGGTACATCGGAAATGAAAAATTCCTTTAAAAAAACTATTCCATGGCATCTTATCTCAAAGGGGCGTTTCTTGGAAATTTGTAAAATCACTGTCAATATATGAGTTCCATAAGGGTATGTTGAAACTTGGGGGAAGGGGAAGTCAAGAGATCTTGACCTGTTAAAGTGTGGGAATACAGTATACAAAATTAGGTCTGTTAATGAGCTAATTAATATGCATAATTGATATATATTTGAAACTGCATTCCGATATGCCAAATTCCTTCACTACTAAGCAAGTGTGGGTCTCCATCTTTGAAATATATGTATTCAAAGTAGGCGTGTGCTGGTATCAGAAGTGGGTCATATGTCACGACTCGTGTTGTGGGTCAAGGTCAATGCAGTCCAAAATAGGTTTGAATCACTGTAAACATTGTATTTGTGATAGGATGACGAAATGGTGGGTGTGGGAAAAATTCGAGTGCCAAAAATGTGAAGGTCTCATTAAAGGTCATATGGGGTATTCAAGGGAAAATCACTACATGTGTGATAGCGATGATGAAAACTTGGGGGGGTGGGCAGCACTCAGTGCTGAATTTAAAGGCATTTTCAGGTCATGCGGGTCATCCAATGTAAATCACTACAATGCTTGTAGGGTCTGATGAAACCTTTGTTGTTGTAGTAAAATTTAAATTACCAATGTTTCAAGGTCATTCCCAGGTCATCCTGGGTCATCTAAGGTCAAACTCACTCAAAAATGTTGGATTTCCTTTCTCCTGCCTCTGGGCTCTGCAGACTTCACCAGATTTCATCACTAACCTAAATTTCATAAGCCAGGGTTTTACAAGTTTCAACTTGCAATATTTGAAACGAGTACAAAGTCATTAATTAAAAAAAAATCACAATATTTTCAAATTTAATTCATAAACGGGAGAAAATACATTTTCAAAAAATCTTGTTACAATGATTCAAACATTCCTCTGCTTCAAAAAAGGCCGGGGGGGGGGGGGGTGGGGGTTTCAATCCTCTTTATCGATCACCCACGATTCTCGTTTGACCTGGTGGTTTTGGTTTTTGGTTGTATTGTGTTACTGTTCAGTTTGTATGGGAACATGCATGGTACTATCCAGTGCAGTGAAATACTAATATAAAAGTGTTGAAATCGGGAATAGGGGGGGGGGGGGGGGGGGTAACCATCCCTGTCCACATGGGTATAACTGGGCCTTCGCGAGAGCTGCTATTTTCGATGATGATAGTCGCCAACAGTTGCTATGGGAATGAAAAAAACCCCTGAAACACAAGAGAAAGCAGAGAATTTGAGTGCCATCAGAATGGAGTGGAATTTTCAGCATAGGTTATTTTGTGGTTTCTATAGGAGTAAAAGGTCTCTAATGATCACAAACAATCTCTGAAAATCCTTAAAAATTGAGCACTATCAGTATCTGCCCCAAAGAGTCAACAGAGTTGAAAATTACAGGAGTAGCTAAAAAGTGAAGGATAAGTCGTAGAATTCTCATGAGTAATTTTATCATGAAAAATTTACAAAAAAGGAAGAAAACAAAGTGTTCAAAAATAGGAATCTCCATTTAATTACATGTTGCATTCAGTAAGTGTCTGTACGGATAGCAAAAATATCTTATTTTGTCCTTAATACATTGCTTTCAAGCGGGTATGTTATGATACATAAACTTGTAACAAAAATGCACAAATCTGATTTTCACTTTTCCCTATTTCATCACTGATAGTGCTTTAATAAGTGACTGTGTTACTATTATGATTTCCGATTCACCGAAGTGCGATACTTAATTATCCAGAGTTTTGTGTCCCCCCCACGGTATATAACGGCCAAATATTCAAATAAGAACAAGAATAATGAAAGTTTTGAGAATAATGAAATTTTCCAAAAAAATGAATAATGAAATTGTCACCTAGTGCCTCGTCGAAAAAGGGACGGGAAACTAACAATTTCATTTCATTAGCCTAACCTGCAATTTATGTTTCCTTGAATCAGTGGCTCTCAAAAGTTTCAGGCAACACAGTTACCTGAGAAAATTTCAAGAGCACTGAACAAAAAACTTTGGCCCCATAGTAGTATGTTTGATGGGGAATTGACAAATGGCAGCTATTGCAACTTAGACCTTCTTGACATTCACATGACAAAATATGAAAGGTGCACTGTCTGATTATCACTGCAGCTTACACCCCCAGCAAGCATGAGTTGTGGTATTTTACTAACTCACAGCAGATGTTGTATTAAATATTTTTTTAATTTTTGTTTTATCACAATGATATGGATATAACCGGTGGTGGTAAAATATACTGCCCTCTGTGATCTTGATAGGCCTATTATCGATTGTCATAAGTACCAACTGTTGGAATATTCACGGGACTTCCGACATATCAATACACTCAATGATGGTATCGAAACACTCAAATATGATATCGATAAACGAACGACATGGCCTACAAGTTTAGATTATTATGACCTAAAGTCAACACATCCTAATCTTGGCACACTGAGTGAAATAGCATGTCATCGCAACCCCCTCATATCAAGATCTCCCCAAAATGACACCGCAATTGTAGTACAGCTATCGATCAAAGTGTTTACCCCCATCACAAATGTTTAAATGTATTGTGATTACTCCCGTCACACATGCAGTAGCAAAACCATATTTTGTGATGAAAATCAGACAGCACTGACGGAGGGAGGTATGCCAATCACTCAATGATAACAACAAACAAGATTGAAAGGATTGATGCACTAGATGGATAAACTGTCACTTTGTCTAGAAACCTAGATCATTTTTCACACATTTTGAATTTTTAGTTGAAGAAACTGGAAAAAGTATATTTCTCATGAGTGAACAAAAACCAACGACTGAAAACCCCTGAATTCAATAAGTCCATCAATGTAATAATATATATTGTAAAACATCAGGGTCTATCATCACTTTGTCTAATTTCATTTTGCCTAATAACCACTTAGACTAACGCTCAGATGCTCAATTGCCAAATCATGCGAACACCCACATGGGCACAAAATCAATGGCCGAGCCAGCGACACCCTTGTGGCTTGCTCACTGGTCATGGGACTGGGACCCCAGGGGTCCCTGGTTCAATTCCCACCCATGATGTAAAATCTTCTTTAGCTTCTATCCCTTTACCCTTCCCTTCAAAAAAAAAAAAAAAAAAAACCCAATTCATCTAATGATCAGTTGTTCTACCATTTACTCTAAACCTACAATAACATTTTAATCCTGACCCTAATCCTAATTTCTAACCCCGACCCCTGAACCTAACCATAACATTAGTTGAAATGGTTTTGGACAAGCTGGTGATTAGACCAAATGAGCATTAGATGAAAAGGCATATAGACGAAATGGTTTTAGACCATCTGGTGATTTACCAAATGGGCATTAGCTGATATGGTGATTAAATGAAATGTTGGTAAGACCAACTTGTTATTAGACAATGGTTAGCCAAAATGACAGACCAAATGGTATTTAATCTAAGTGGTTATAAGACAAAATAGAAATAGACTACTGGATATTAGACAAATGATATTAGATGAAGTGGCCATTTCCCAACATCAGTTAACTTAGATAAACTGGATTTTTTAAAACTTCACTCACCTTTTGTTTGAATTAGCTTGGTAGTCAGCAAACATTCTTACAGATAACAATTCTGGTGCTGCAGAAGGGCGAACTTCATCCAACACAACTCCAAACTTGCGCTGTTAAACAGAAAAGTATGTCTGCTGATGACAATAAATAACCTTTTTATTCAAAAAGTAGGTATTTGAATGAGTATTAAGTGATGCTCCATTAGATTTCAAGGCAGAGTGGGTGGTTTTAAAGACAAAAAGGTTTTTATATCATCAGACCCTCCAATTTGGGTCCTTCTCTGAATCTTATGCCAAAGAAAAAGAAAAAAAATCACTCCCAAGAAAAATCATGGGTGGGTTAAAAAATAGGGGACAAACAGTCCCAAATGGATCATTTAAGTTCATGATAATTGGAACCTGTGAACAAGCTCTAATACTGTATCAAATCTGAGTGGAATATGTGATTGCGTGGTAGTGCTGTGATCATTTTGTCGGGGTAGGTGGAGGTACAAATAGCCCACTTATACGAAAATACATGACACTGTGTTTTTACCCAGATTTGCAAAGAGATAAAATGAAAAGTTTAAGTTCTTTACAAAAATATTTAAAAGACGGCCGTAAGCCGTTCTTGTGCTGTTTTTGATGCGTTCTTTCTTCTTTCTTACAAGACGGCCGTTAGCCGTAGTTGTTCTGTTTTGATGGGTTATTACCAGACGGCCGTCAGCCGTCTTGTTCTGTTTTTGCAGTGCTGGTTCTTTCTTCTGCTTCTTTTTCTGGCAGCAAATGCGTCTAGCTCAGTCATGGTTTAACATATTCTGACAGACTTATACCAAATGACCGCTGCGTCATCCGATTCATGTCTATGACTTTGTCCTCTATATGACCTTTGACCTGACCACAGGCATCAAATATGTAATTTAATTGCGAAAAAAATCTCTCTTCAAAGGATTTATGCCGCTATCATTCTAAAAATTTTCCCAGAGGAAACCACGCCCATGCTTCATATCGGGTGTTCAGGGAATATGGGGTCCAAAGGTCATTAAGGGGTTCATTTCCAGTCTGAAAGCCAAACTATTCATTTAATGGCAAAAATATCTTCTTTACAGGATTATGCCGATATCAACTAAACTTGTTCAGAGGAACCACCCTGTCCCAGGCTACATATGGGTGTGTTCAGGAATAAGGAATCAAAGGTAATTAAGGCGGTCTCACTTCCGGTCAAACCAAAAAGTATTTTAAAAAATTTCAAATTTTTTCTCTTAAAATGTAAACCAGCAGAAGTGACATAATCTTTCAGATAGCGTAGGCTTTAGCCAATGTTTGTAGGGTATTTTTATTTTGGGGGTCAAAGGTCATTTACAGGTCATTTACAGGTCATGTCCCGGTTTGAGCTAATTTATGTGGGACTTTAAGAATGTTTTTATCTCGATAGAAAACTAGGCAAGTGACGATTTTTTTTGTTTAAACTGGAACAATGCATTTCAGCTGTGTAGATGAGGTTTTTTTATATTGGGCCAAAGGTCCTTAAGGGGGTCAAATGGTTCAAAGTGTCAAAACATGCTAAAAATAAGACCAAATTGGCTGTTTATCAGCCTATAGAGCACAGATATAAAGCCCGTTATTGCCTACCAGTGATGTAAACATTAAATAGTTAGGGTAGGTCTACGATAGTTTGGACCCAAAGGTCAAAGTTCGAGCAAAGGTCAAAATTTTACAAACAAGCTCCGATGAGCTGAAATTGTCAGCAATACTGCCAGTGACATCATAAATGCAAAACAAAGTACAGGTGACCCCATCCGTGACCCAGGGGGTAACATTATAGGTTAAAAGGTCAAATTCTGACATGCTTGGATTGAGTTGAAACTCAAAATAAGATCCTTGTACGTTGTTAACTATAAAAATATATTCATTGGGCAACAAAAAAGACACTTCATGGTCAGGATAGTAGGAAGGGGTCAAAGGTCATTCATATTGTTATTCCAGGCCGTCTTTTCGGCCATGGATCTGCATGGCTAGTTCTTTTCTTTCTTTCTTCTTTCTTTCTTCTGGCAACACTTCAACTGCGTCTAGTTCGGTCATCATTATGTATTTTGACTAGACTTACATCAAATGACCGCTGACACGTCCCATTATGTAATAGGACTTGACCCCTGTATGACCTTTGGACCTGGCACACAGGCTTCCAATATGTAATTATGTAATTGTCAAAATTATCTTCTTCTACAGGATACGCCGATATCAACCAAACTGGGTTCAGAGGAACACTGGACCCTTGATTAATAGATAGGGGTCAGGGATAAGGATGCAAAGTCATTAAGGGGGTCATTTTCGGTTTGAAAGCCAAAATTGTGAAAAATATTCAAAAACGCTGTCCTTATAAATTACGTAACAGAGGGAAGTGACGTCATTAGAGCACATGTTTGTTAATAGGCAGGGTATTGGGGTGTCCACAGTTTCAGGATCTAAGGTCATTCAAGGGGGTCACTTCGAGTCAAAAACCAAAAATATTCCAAAATATTCACAAAAATGTTTATCTCAAAACTCAAACCACAGTCAGTGACTTAACGTACAGATATGAGTCATGGTACCTGGGTATGCAAGGTATTTTTATTTTGGAGGTCAAAAAGGTCTTTAAGGTCATTTCCGGTTTTAAGGTAAATAATTTCAAGAATTTTATCCCAGAACTAAGCATAGTAGTAGATTTTTTATTTGTATTGGAACAATGCATTTTTGTTGTGTACCTCAGGTTTTTTTATACCGGTCAAAGGTCAGGAAGGGGGTCATCAAAAGGGTCAATTTTCCAAAAAATGCTAAAAAGAAGACCAATTGCGATTTATCTCAGCCTATAGAGGACAGATAAAGCCCGATACTACGTGATGTAACATTACTAATAGTAGAGGGTCTATGATAGTAGCGACCCCAAAGGTCAAAGTTCAACGGTAAAGGTCAACATTTACAAACAAGCTCCGATGAACTGAAATTTGACAGGATCATCTCGGGATTTAGTAAATACAGAAAAATTACAGTGACCTTTTTGCCCACAGGATCTGCCAGACTGCGAGTCTTTTTCTCTGTTCCATCTTCCCCCTATTCGTGACCAGGGGTCACGTTCTATAGAGCTCCAAAGGTCAAATCCCTGAATAGGCTTGGAGTGAGTTGAATGAAAATGGTGATGGGTTGAAACTCAATAATATTGATCCTTGTAAAGTTGTTTAAAACCGTAAACAACATTTAATGACATGTGTGAAATATGGTGAAGTACAGGGGTCAAAGGTCAAATCACCTCAAGGGGTCATTAAGGGGATCACCATCCATTCCCAATGACGGCCGTCTTGTAAATAGATCTGTTCACAGGTATAGTTTTCTTCTTCTTCTGGCATGCAAATGCTTCTAGATCAGTCATGGTTTGACATATTCTGATCAGACTTATACCAAATAACCGCTGAGGCATCCTTACATGTCCTATGGACTTGACCCCTGTTTGGGACCATTGACCTGGCCACAGGCTTCAAATATGTAATTTAATTGCCAAAAATCTCTTTTACAGGATTATGTCGATATCAACTAAATTCTTTCACAGGAACAAATGACCATGCTCCATATAGGGTGGTCAGGGATTAAGGGGTCAAAGGTCATTAAGGGGGTCATTTCCGGTATGAAAGCCAAAATGTATCATTTAATCAAAAATTTCTGCTACCGGATTATGCCGATATCAACTGTTCAGAGGAACCACTGACCCATGCTACATATAGGGGGTTCAGGAAAATAAGGAGGCGGTCAACGGTTCATTAAGGGTCACTTCCGGTCAAAAAACAAAAATATTTAAAACTTTGAAAATTTTTTATTTCAAATTAAAACATAGCAGAGTGACATAACCTACAGATATGAATGTATGTAGCGGATTATATGCAAGTATTTTATTGTAGGGGTCAAAGGTCATAGGGGGTCAAAATGGTCAAATGTGTCAAAAAATGTTAAAAATAAGACCAAATTGGCTATATCTCAACTTATACAGCACCAGATAAAGCCCTTTATTGCTACAGTGATGTAATATTAATAGTAGGGTAGGTCTATGACAGTATTAAACCCCAAAGGTCAAAGTTCGAAGGTCCAAAGTTTTAAAATTTACAAACAAGCTCCGCTTGAGCTGAAAATTGTCAGGGATCTGCCGTGACATTCCATAAATACAAAACCAAGTACAGTTGACCACATCCGTGACCCAGGGGTCACGTTAAAGGGGTTAAAAGGTCAAATTCTGACCATTGCCTTGGATTGAATTGAACGCAATTAATCCTTGTAACCTTGTTTAACACATAAAAATTACATTTAACCGAAATCTGTGACTCATGATCAAGTTATGAGGCAGGGGTCAAAGGTCATCAGGATGTTATCCCAGGCCGTTTGTTCGCCATGTGCTACTGCATGGTAGTTATCCTATACTTTTCTATTCTTTGTTCTTAACTTGTATTTTTTTTCAGTCCTTAACAAAATACACCCATTTTCATGATTTTCACAGGTTTTCTCTATTCCATATTTTGTTCCTATTTTCTATATCGTGGAACTTGCCACCCTAGCCAATCCCATCACAACTTTTCCCCTACATGTATTTCTTTGTTTTGACATTTTTTAGACACTACCTAAATGAATTTCAACCACCATGAACTTCTAACCACCCAAATAAATGTTGTCCTCCCCCAAAAAAATTACATCGGTCTCGGACCAATTGTTGTCTGCCATCGCAGTTTGTGGATGATAGGCCTCACACTGCACCTTTAACATGCTATGTGACCTTTGACATCATAAACAAAGAGAGTTGGCAGTAATTCCATGAAGCCAAGTTTTTGGTTCCAATTGAACAACTTTTAAAATGAGTCAATTTTACATGTTTTCAGTCTTTCTTACAATGACCTTCACATGACCTTTGACCTTGTTATGTGAACTTCTTACCTCATCAACAAATGGGGATGTTACCAGCCATCAAAGTAAGTATGCAGATATTACAGGCCAATTTTAACCCTGTTCACTACAGCAACAACAGACATCAACAGGACAACAGTGGATAAAGTGATCCCTATGTGTCTTCCTGCCTTAAGGCTTGCGATACAAAAAAATTAGACCACATTGCTTGGTACGGTGATCTATGTGAGAATTAAATACTGTCACGAGGTATAAGCATGTTAGTGTCAATAAACCTAACAGGGAATTCCTCTTTAGCTCTATTCACTGCACGCTCAACTTGAGACCGAGGGGTCCCGGGTTGCGAGTCCCGGTCTTGGCGGGACCGAGAAATAAGTCGCTGGTATACTTCGGTGAGTATTTAGATAGCTTACGGTTTGTGACAAATTTGGCGGCAGCGGTGGGATCAAAATGACTGCAGTTACGTACCTTGTATGAAGGAGGCAGGCGTTTAAAGCCCGAGACGTGCCTTGTAAGGATGGGGAGTAATGTCACGAGGTATAAGCACGTTAGTGTCAATAAACCTAACAGGGAATTCCTCTTTAGCTCTATTCACTGCGCGTTAGAGTTTGTGACAATATCACTTGTAACAGCTTTTTGTAGCACTGACATTTCTGTGTAAGAAATACCTTTAGCTAATACGCTAGGTTTAACAAGTACAATGTAAAGAGTAGTAACTCACGTCTGCTACGTATGCTCTATACATGAACACATCCCTCGCCAATTTAAGTTCTGGAGTGGAAGGCTGTAAAAACAAAATAAAACAACTTCTGATATGAATGTACTAAAATGTTTCCAGACTGAACATCTCATATGAACCAAACACTTAGTGGGCACCCAAACACAAAGGCAAAATGCAAAAAAATGGAACCAATTGAATTCTCAGCCAGCAAGCATCAGCACTAATGCATTGCATGCCTCTGGGGCATTTACTCTCAGTCTGTAACTATTTCCTCTGAGGGTTGTTGCCCAAGATGCAGTTCAGGCACAGAAAAAAAAAACAAGGCAGTTCTCAAACCATTATCGTCACCTGCTTTTCAATCCACCTTTCCTTCTCTCTGCACAAGTTGAACCATGCAAACTGCATTTACAGTTAACCCCAACGTACAAACGAGAACATCACCATTTTCATGCATTACCCTAGCTTGAATGTAGAAAGTATTAAGTAGAGTCACACCCTTACTTCTATAAGGGTGGTTGTCAACGCCTTTGTAAAAATCCAGGAGATTATGAAAGTCACACTTTTCGAACGAATTTTGCATTGTGCCCCAACCCAATGAATTTGACAGCCTTGTAAAAACTACAAAAGAAGATTCACAACCAACCAGCATATGTGAAGAACTGTCAAATGCTTATGGCAAAGTCCCCAGGCCATGGCAATGCAACCAGCGACTCTCTGCAGTCAATGCCGTTTCAAATGTTTGATTTCGCGCCCCGATGTTGCATGCATATGCATGAAAGTGCCGGGTGATTACCTTCAAAACTTATCAGGACTCGCCACACAATGCAGCATCCCCCTGGCGATGCTTGCACTCAGTCACGCAGTAAAACTTTAAATTTCAATATTCCAGGTATTATCGCAGTATTTTCATCAGGCACCGCACTATTGGTAATTGTTTTTCTTTCTTAACAATGGAAACATTTTAA
This sequence comes from Ophioderma brevispina, assembly GCA_023653785.1. NCBI lineage: Eukaryota > Metazoa > Echinodermata > Ophiuroidea > Amphilepidida > Ophiodermatidae > Ophioderma > Ophioderma brevispina. The sequence goes on along the minus strand of JAMKCH010030641.1, from coordinate 18,882 downwards.
AAGATTCAGGTCGGAAAAGTGGAAAAATATTTGACATCTCATGCCTTTCGTATTACGGAACTTAGCCTCTACGCATCAAAGGTTCAGAATAGCATCGTGCGGATGTATTAACCAGCCATGGTCGATGACGTCGTGCGAAGGACGTCGGGTCCCCTAGTTGTCAAACCTTTACGTCATAATGGCAGCGGAAATTTGTATTGTTTAACCGGGGGATCATTAATCATCATTAGCGCTAATAATTAGCATGTTACTATCTCTGTACACAGGTTAATGTGATGGTGCAGGTCACTGCAGGGTGCAATCTTTTTGCCATTGGGACTGGTCAAATATCAAATAGATTTAATTTGAAAGAACAGGTAACAGATGGACTTCATTTAACGGTATATAATTAGTACTGTAGTAGGTTCTTTCTAATGATAAGTTTACTTCCTTAATATTCTAAAAACTCAAATTATATTTTTTTAATTTTTTAGTTTTTTTGTTTTTTTGAATGTTTTCTTATTTTAATGTTTAATTTCCATATTAAAGCACACACACTGCCGGAAGCAAGTCAAACGCGCCCCAACAGTTACAAACTCGCCCCATGTAAAACAAAACTGGCCCCTACAAAACGGGCCCCCATGTACAACTAGCACCCACATTGTACAACTCGCCCCACGTTGTACAAAACTCGCCCCACGTAGTACAAATTGCCCCCACTAAGAACTAATTGTCCCAAGTATATTAAAACCTCCGGTACAATTTACCAAATACAAATTACAAAGTCTGATACCACAGAATAATATTTGATTTGGTAACATCAAAAATTCTTTATGTAGATGTCGTAGTATTCTAAAATCATGGTAGAATTTAGTTCCCATGGAGTCCGTTTGGCGGCCATTCTAGGGATTAAGGAGGGATAAATCGTCACAGTGGTTCAATTTAGTTGAAAAGTCTATCAAATGATTGTCTCATCAAAGACAGAAAATATATAGGGTGACAATTGTGATGCTCAGTTGCAGAGATATGGGTGAAAATGCGAGATAAAGGTCATTGAACTTTTGATTGGTTATTGTACGGGGGACAATATTTAATTTTAAAAAAAGAAAAAACCTAAAAAATTAAAAAAAAAAAAATCAGGTTAGAATTTAGTTCAGGTGGGTGCATGGGAACCCATGTAATTTGCTAGACTAATTATAGTAGCGTGCGCAAGTGTTAAAATACGCACTTTGCGCTCAAAAATTTGTCAAACGCCAAATCCATACGCGCATAGGAAGATGCGAACTCCCTCATTAATATAGCGATAATTTACCCCAAACAAGGGGATGTATTTTTTAGAGTTGACCTACCTACCTTGAAAAAATAAAGGATATTCCTGACTTATGTCAAAGACTAAATCCATTTTGCCATCCTGTGGAAAGATAATATTTTATTCACCATCGAGAGTGAGTTAATTTTAAAACAAAAAAAGCCCACATATTATCATTTGGAGATTAAGCCTGACCCACAGCGCCGCCATTTGTGCTAATGGGACTACTTAGAAAATGTTAATTTACTTATGTAAATAAACTAATAATTTGCAGAAAAATCCAAATGTAGAAACCAAAATGTACAAAAGAGTAAATATGACTCAAAATCCAAAATAATATCTACACCCCAACATGGACACCAGAACAATTACAGTCTCTCTTATGACCCTTCGGGATATCAACTATATTAGCATAGTCTATCTTATACTCAGGGACATCATGGGGTGAGTCTACTCTTTATCATGTTGATCACTGTATATTAGTCTCTTATCTGCACAAACGACAATCTCTTAGACCCATATGGAATCATGTATAAATCTATTAGTAAGCTATTTATACCACACCAGAAACATATCCCACTCGGATATCACTGTATTAAATATATTTTTATATTACTGATAAAATTTAGTCAATGAAATTTTGGCCATAAAATCCAGTCAATAACATTTTTAATGAAATTAAAACGATACTTTTTTCGATGTGAATGAAATTGATAAAATTCAGTTCATAAAGCGTTTTAATGAAATTATTCAATAAATATATTTGATCAATTTTCGACCTCATTTTTCGAGCGAATTTATTTTTTCCGCCGATTAAAATTTGATAAATTTAGATCAATAAAATTTTAGTATCAATAACAATATTCAATTAAGATCATTCAATAAAATTTAGTTAGATCATTTTTTAAAATATTTTGTGAATCAAATTTATTGATATAAATTCACTCTTTTCAATCAATATTCATTTGTTTATCCAATTTTTCAATGAAAAATAGTCGCTATAAAATGCTAAAATTTCTCGATGCAATTAATTATTAAAATTTTTTTAAAAGGGGTTTGATCCCCCCAATTTTTTTTTCAATGGTCATATAAATCATCAATAATTTTATTAAAAATGAAATTATTTCATACAATTTACTTGAAAAATTTAGCTCAATAGGCCTTACATTGTACTGACAATTTTTTACGATGAAAATACCTTAAGTTTTGTGATGGTGGAAATGCGTTCATAGATCTGCGGGAAGTGTGTCTAAAAAAAATTGTTTTGCCTTGTCATCATCGGTGGATTTATGCAAATTTTGTGTATACCTCGATGGTCGCTGCTTCACAAATTGTCATCCGATTTTTATACAGTTGTATCAGAGTATTTTGGCGAAGTAATCCATTCTTAGGCCTATAGCTATAGCTTATCAATAACATGCAAATACCAATCCCCGACTGGCATGCAGTGTTTCCAAATTCCGCTACCTTGCTATAAATGCGGAGCTAGGAAGAACAAAGGATTCAGTCATGAATGACAGATGTTGCGGGGGTATTTTGGCCTCAAAGGATCGTATTCACAAGTACCATTTTACATGGTTATTTGTTCATGTTTTGAATGTGTAAGAAACCTGATATTTTCTTCTTTTATAGCATGGAGGTAGAAAATACCTCCATGGCGTCATGGTTATGCCTAATACACCAGCTCTTACAATTGGATCAGTGTAAAAAGCACTGACGATAAATATGAAAAACCACCGTGCCGAAATGAATTCCTATAGGGTTCTACTGACGGTCATCTTTTTTAGCGTTGGTGTTGTTGGTGTTTTGGGATTAAGGCTGTAAAGCTAAAAAATTTATCGGCCAAGGTGAAATGGAATAATTAACAGTTTTTTAAAAAAAATTTAATCATTTTGATGCCCCACAAAAACACCGACCAGAAAAACAAATTTTCGCTGATCGTGCAAGCGTACTCAGTTTTGGTGGAAGCCATACATTTTAGTTGCCCCTCCAATATCCGTAAAATTCAGCAAAAATTGAAGTTTGGAATATTATTTGTGCGTATCAGACTTGAATTTTATTTGTAAATGTACCGGGGATGGGTTTATGGTACTTGAGGACAAGTTAGTACTTAGTGGGGGCGCGTTGTTACGAGTGGGGGAGTTGTACAAACGTTGGGCGAGTTGTATAGCCAACTATTAAACATCCTCAAGCTTATATATGAAGCAGACAAGGTCATTATAAAGAACATATTTAAATGGTTAGAATGTCTTGAAATGAAGTCAAAATATTATGCATTCCTGAAAAAAAGGCCATTTTAATGATGAAGAAACATATCACAATGTCACACCATACCTTCCAGGTTTAAATCTGTGCCGTTTTGAAAGAACGGGGGATTGTGGGATCAGGTTGACTTATTAGTGTGAAGTGGCATAATTTCCGCCCACGTCGGCACCTCCAGACTCGGCATATAAAGTACACTAAACGCAAAGGAATCGCTCATTTTCACATCAGTAAGTCGATATCTACTTAAGTGATGAAATAGTGAAAAATCATAATTCATTTATTAAAAAAACAATGATATATACTAACGAATATATGTCTATTTTCAACTAACGAATCGTGAAAGTCTTTCCAAGAACAATGCAGCACGATCGTGCGTCGCTATGTCGGGCGGATAACCCTGGGGGTCCATTTTAGCAGTCCATGGATACCGAGATAATTATTTGCAGTGAGACAATGATCTCACGCCACATGACCCACGACACGAGGCGGTCGGTCCACTACTTGCCACAGACGATCCAGTGTGTGATGCTCTTCTAACGTAAACAACATTTACTCGTTTTTTTACATGATTAACGTGTTTAAAAACAAAATAGATTTGTCCTAAAATAGTTACACCATCACATGGAGTCTAAGTATTTTAACGGAACGGCATCAGATGAATATTTTGGAGATGTGACGGCCTCAAATTTAAAAACTCAAAGGAACTTACCGCCCATGCCGCCGCCGGGCCGTGGGCCCGGGCGTGCTTGCAGTTGATCTTTCTGATGTCGCAGTAAAATTCGCATCAGTTGTAAATGGTAATGTGTCGTATAGTGGGACCCCCCTTAGCGTTACATCATAGAAAATTCAAGGTAGTAAATTCATCAATTTCATATTTTGCTAGTATCGCATTAAAAAATGATGTACAACACTTAGTAAAACCATACAATTTTCTGAAAGCTGAGGTGTTGTACGGACTCTATAATTTTGCAAGGTTTGACATTGATTACAGGGTGGTGCGAGAAAACATAAGGGTGCAACAAAAATCCAAAAAAAACACATTTTTTTTTCACTTAATATGTTACATGATGAAAAATCTTGAAGAAAGTCGTACTTGAAAGAATAATTATCTATTTTTCTTACAGGCAGACCTAATGCTTTTTCAAACCATAAACATTTGGAATTATCGGCTTATTCGACATATTGAACATATACAGGGTGGCAAAAAAATGACCATTTTTTGATTGTGAAAAATAACATGTGTTATTAAGAAAGTACAAAAGTCCAATAAAACAGCAAGCAAGCATGGTACTTTGCTGGAAATCTTCAGAAAGAACAATAACAAGATCTGAAACATAACAAAGTAGTTTTTGTACAGCGGGTGGTTATGAATTGTAGATATAACTTGCGCCCATATTTAAGTATACATAGTTTTAAGCTTTGTCATTTTGTTACCTTATAAATATAATCAGACTTGTGTTGGGTTGAGGTTCCTTTAATTGTAAGAAAATGTTGATCAGTTAATATATTTAGTATTAACCGTATTTTACCGATGACCATAAAATACACTTTCAAATGTGAAACCACACATACAGAGTGGTGTTCAAAATAATATGGTGTTAGGCGATATTAAACAAATTATTGTCATCATGATCGATGTGTGATAGTAGATAAATTGCCTTTGGACATACTGGAGCATCAATCCAACATATAACACACTTGCTATTGGAACCAGTACTTCATTTGATACAATTGTATCTGTCAGCAACTCTGATCGTTTTATTGTGTATTCTTTTTTATATGAAATTCTGACCATCGTCTCACATGCGAATAGGCTATCAAATGGCCCAAAGGAGTAATTAGTTAATTAATAGTTAATTGCGTCTATACTAATTATATGGCATTATTAAAAGTGGAAACTGAATAATTTAGTTTGGGTTTTAAGTACTGAGGTTGATGATGTAAAGCATAATTTGTTGGGTAATGTTTGTGTAGTTTGAAAACGAATAGCATTAAATGCTGGCTGTGTTAACTCCTAATAAAATCAAAGTAATTAAATCATTAAATAGGGTTGTTGAAAATTTGATTTAAGGTACTGGATTTATACTAAGATATGTATGGGAACCTGTGTTGTAAGAGCAAAAATCTCATTATCACTAGTGTTGGCATGTAACAACCATTGAACAATAGTAAGGATGTCGAAAAACCCAAATTCCCATAGATTAACAAGGAGGCTGAACCGCGGCTCCGGCAACGCGGCTCCTCCACAGTGACTTGTTATCACATTTGCTTATTAAAAAGACAACGATAAAACGTATGTGAAAAAATAATTGCATGTTTTGAAAAAGAAGAATAAATAGGTCCTTTAAAATAAGCCCAAATTTATGAGAATTGAACAAGTATTTATCTTGTAGCACTTGCTAAACCCAAAAAAGTAGTGCCGATGTAACGTCCACCAAAATCAGGTGTTCCCACTATACGACACAGACCCAAATATGACACGATACTCTTTATATGAAGCTGACGTGCTATAAAAATGTGACAGCCATTTATAGTTATCCTGGTTATAAATTCCATAAATATTGTGTGACTGAAAAATATGTTGAAATAAAGTTTCTTTGCTATCTTATGAAGATAGTTTGAGTTTATTGCGGAATTGTCTCTATCTCCTCTCCCTCTGTGTCTATAGATTCAGAATAATTTGACAACATTTATTATATATAGGGCAGGGGGATTGTAGAAAATAAAATCTACATGCAAATGTTAGCTTTTTTCCCAAATAAGGGCTGAAAATACAGAAAAATAAAATTGCACAAAGGAAAAATTTCACATGCACAAGATCAATATTACCGCCACGGGATGTGTGCACCTGGGTAAATCGAACCCTGATATCGGATGTCATCTCATCTGCTCTAGGACCAGTCTCTCCCTCTCTATATCCCTCAAATTTACCCTCAAGAAGTTATGCGCATCGTCCCCCCAAAGATCCTTACTCCCTCTAATCTTTCGATTGCCATCAACATTTCCCCCCTCTACAAATTACGTTTTTCTATCCCCTCTTCGACCACCTCTTTCACTATAGAATATATATATATAAATCTTAAAATGGATATATTAGGGAGACATTTGAATAAGTCATTAGCTTATTAATGAGCTATTATAGTTATTTAAATTATTAATATTCATATCCTTTGTATTCTAGTGGATTACCTTCATTTGCATAAATTAATCTTCAATCCTTTGACGGAAAGAAACCCCAATTCTAAAGGAAACGTTCGGGAGACAGTAAATGTATCTCCTAAAGTATCATTTAGTACATAACAAAGATCAGTGTCTCCCAAAGGTGCGCTATAGGGTTTTTATATATATAATATATAGTATATAATTATATATATATATATATATCACTATATCTACGCTAGGGCGAAAGTTTCTATTCGATTAAACATAGCTTTTACGTTAGGGCGAAATTTTCTTTCGCCTTAACGTTATTCTTTGTTTGCGCTTGATTCTGTCAAAAGTAAATGGAATTATTAATTTAGGCAAATGAGATATAATCTCATTAGCTAACAAAGATATGATATTAATTAATTAGCATAATAAGGAAAGGTTTCATTTATAGACTATGGAATTATTCAATTTTCGCCTTGGTTCAACTTCTGTCAAATATATATATATAGATATACTTATATATAAGATATTTGTAAGGGTGCATCTTATAGCCCCTTATAGTTTTAAAATATTTTTGTTCATAGTCTGGTCTAACCATGTTCCACTGGTCCCAAAAAACTTTTTTTAATCCCTATCGAATTCTACTTAAATCGGAGTTCGTCTTATGGGTCCACCGCAGGCCTGAAGTTCAAAAATGGGGCTTTTCCATTGAAGTGTAGTAAGTTGAACTTTGCAACCTAAAACATATATAGTATACGAATAGTATTTGAAACAAAGTTACATCCACTCTTATGGGACTTGGTTCTGGAAATATTTCAAAGGGGGTCGAAAGTCAAAACAAGCTTCAAGTTCAAGGTCAACATGGGTCAAGGGCACAAAGGTCAAAGGTCACCAAACTTAGTCAAAGGTAGACAATAATATAAATTGATTAATGAAAACTCTGAACACATCACTAAGGTATGTGATGTAAACATTTTTCACAACCCCTTCAAGTTCTAATAACTTGCTCAGTGATACACATTATGTCTACCACAAATTGGAAAAGGTCCCAATACAAAAATCTATTTTGCCAGTCCTCCTACATGGGAATACTGGGAAAAAACCCCTCTCCAAATAGATATTACAATACTGTAATTGGAATTTCCACTCAAGATTCTTACTTCATCTCAGCCAGCTATTGTGTTTCATTCCAACATGGACCCGTCTATACTAAGTCTGATAATAAGATGGGCTACACCTGTACTCTTCGCCACTTTGATCTACAGTTCGCAGTGGATGACCTGCACTTCAGATGCTGATGCCCCATGGCATGACCTCAATCTGTTTTCACATAAGGAAGTATGAGGTGTGGGAACCCAGCCCAGAGGTTTCTGCAGTGCAATTGAGAAACTTTGAAGGCGTTCACTATGGTAATTTGACTTTGGGACACGGTGCCCCTTCACTCTTTAGTGATCTAGTTCCCACCAGATGATCGCGTGCCGTGGCTGATCGCTTCTCGCAGTTAAACCACAGTAGAATTTAGTATCACTCTAAAAGCGGGTTAGATTAAAATTCGGAAAGCTTGAATTTCCAACCAACATTACTTCAGCAACAACTCTTGCATACTTGGTCAATGAGGACTCTTGGTTTACTCTAACGCATCCTGCAAATAGTCACTGGGCTTTCTCACTGAGCTGTTACCATTTAACGACTGGTCAATTCTCGCTGCATACATGAATCCTGACCAACCTTGGTGGCCATCAATGTGATAAAGACTGCCAGAACGCGGGTAAAACTCCAGTGCGGACTTATGGATTGCTCAAGATCTGCCAAGCAGCTACCAAAATGTGCTGCATGTTGTTGAGCAAGACCGCGAGAACATGCCAAATCTCTGAAAGCGCAAAATCACACACTGATGCCTAAAATCAGACTCTTAAATTCATAATACAAGTCTAAGTGGGTTTAAATAACAGGATTAACTCTGGTTGACATAAGGCAGCTATTACTTATGCAGAAATCAAGACTACGACCATAGCTGACATTTGCCAAAAAAAAAAAAAAAAAAAGTGCAGTGCTTTAAGAATGGGTCTTGTAACCCTTTCATTGATATTTTACCACTATTTTATTGTACGCCGCCATTTAAGACTTTAGAGTATTGTACCAATAAAACTGCCTTAAGGAGATTGGCATACTTGCTCTTTTGTGCACTTTATAAAATGCAGTGGCTTTAGAATGTGTCTTGCAAAGACTTTCAAATAGACACTCTATTTAGCACTATGTATAATACGCAGCCATTTGGAAGAATTTAAAGACACTTTAAGTATCTGTGTCAAAATAGCTGCTTTATGAAAAGGCGTATTTTGCTCATTGAACACTTCTAATGACCGGTGGACCCATAAGACAAAGTCCATTTTGATGAATTTTTTTGATGGTATTTATTTGATAGTGGCACCCATTTCTGCTATGAACAATAGAAGAATTTTTAAAAAGAGGGGGGCTATAGAATGCCACAATTATATTATAATATATATATAATATATATAATATCGTATATATAGATAATATTATATATATATATATCCTATATATATATCATATATATCACTATTCTTAGCTAGTATGGCGAATTCTTTTTTGTTTTACAGAAATTTGACGTTAGGGCGAATTTTTTTTTGCTTAACGTTGCGATTTATTCCGTCAAAGATATAATATTAATTTGATGCAATGAAGGATAATCTCATTAGCTACAGAAACATTACATATAATTAATTATCATAAAAAAGGCTCATTATAGACTAATGAATATTAAATTTTCGCCTTATGGACCTATCTAGGAAAATAATATATAGATATATTTAATATTTAATATTCGCTATCTCCTGGCTTAGGGGGAAGCGATCTTTTGATAGTCACTCCTTACGCGTTAGGGGGAAATTCACATTCCCCTTAACGCCTCCCTTTGTATTGCGATTTATTCCGGTCAAAAGATTATTGAAATATTACTTTATGCCAATGAAGGATACTCCTCTAGATAACAAAGGATATGAATATTAATTAATTTTTAAATAAAACTATAAGAGCCATTATAAATAAACTTGAATTATACATGATTCCCCCAACGACGATATTAGCGAAAATCTATATATGTAGTGTATATATATTATATATATTATTTGATATACTATATATATATATATACAAAGATATATAGATTATAATCTGGGAAATCGGGCTGGTCGTTTGACACCATGTAACATCCGCGAAGTCCGTGTGATATGAAACTACAATTCCATAACGCATTATCGCCAAATTATCTCACATACGATGTATTTATGATTCACAATAACATTTAATGTCTTAATTCGCCCAGTTCAAGTTCGCACAAGCAGCATTTACGTCATATGCCACATCTGCATGCATCAAGTCTAATCAAGAATCCTCTGTTTTTCCAGAACGCCATAATCATTCTTCAAATTAATCAGTATTCAAAACAACACGTGCGTAAGTCGTACGCAGGTCTGCGGACATCAACCAACGCGGCGACAGGGCTGTCATGCGCGCACAAGAAATAATAACATAATAGCGCTGTGGCGTGCGCGGTTACCTTGCGTTGCGGAAGATTGAGTGCTAGAGTAACAAAACAACAAATGGGACGCAAAAGGATACACGCTGCCCACGCGGATAGTCGGGGGGATAGATAACTATCCAAAGTTATAAAAACTAAAACATTAAAGAGTTTGATTATAAAATAACTACATCTAACTATTTATCTCTAAATGGAGAAATAAATATATTCCATGTAGGTTATTACAATATATATATTACAATATATAAATATACATATAAAGCAAGAAGATTGGTGGTTCTCCTAAACCAACACTGTTGCCCCATTCGTAAAGACATGAGGTCAACTAATATAAATGTAAAAAATTGGCATAGGCCGGGAGACGTTGCAAGTGTATCAGTTCTTTATTGTGCACAATAAAGAACCTGATACTACTGAAACGTCTCCCGTCCTATTTCCAATTTCTTACATTTTTAAATATCATATATATATAAATATTTTATATTTATATATATTTGCCATGCTACTTCAGCAGTTCCACCACGCCCTGGGTTTTATCGGCTGCGCTCGTTTTAATTGTCAGCTTAGCCTGTGTGCATGAGTTTCACTCGTGCCCTACCAATCAACAAAATAAAACACCGCAGTATTGCGAATGTTTAGTTACCATGATTTTCAAATTGATCTTCCGAACTACTTCATTAGCATTATGTAAATGAGGGTTTAAACCAACAGTAAAGGAAAAACTATGTTGTTTAACAAAGTAACCCCTCTATAAGTTCAGCTGTTCCTTCGCTTCCTCCATATCTGGCTGCTTTGTTTGAAATTGCGGTGGTTACGAATATTTCCTTACTATTTAATGTATAAAGAACAGGAAACAATCGGGTAACTGTCTAGGATATATAACAACTGGCAACGAGGTCATTTTCGAACTCGTAAATCAATCAGGGGGCGGGGGCTAACCTTTTGCTTTGGGGTGTTTGTCTTTCCACAATTTGGACCTTCATGTGGGCTAAAGGAGCTAACAACGATAAGACCTAGTGCCATGACTACACCTTCTGGACGCGTAATCGATTCGTCATCCAACTACTTCAACTTCACTATACATAAGATAGGAACGTCAGAAAAAAATAGAAATTTATCAACAAATTCAAAATGATGTTGTATTAAAGAATATATAATTTGTATTATTTAAAAAGAAAAGTTTACTTTATTGCACTTTTGTTGTCTTTATTATTTTGTTATAAAAAAAATGTGTCCTTAACTGCTACTTCTGTTTTAAGCCAGGAAGCTCACAAAACGTTGTGAAGTTGTGACCACCCCAGCTGGCAACTCTGCAGCCACTGAACTATTGTGCTCACTGAAAGCCTGGGCTGTGTGTTTTGTTGCGTGGATGAGTGAACAGGGAAATACAATGACAAGGATTTGTCAACACAATGGTGGCTGTTACATGGTTTCATTTCAACTATCCTTATTTTTTTCACTTACGTGAAACGTTTCGGCAGTCGCTGTTGCCTTTATCAACACTGTGATGAGTCTGACACTGCTTGATGTCTCTTGGCAACGTGTTGGTGTTGCAGTGATTTTACAACATCCGGTGTGTGTTTCACAGCATGATCTCATCATCAATGTGAGTTCGAAATATTGTTCCTCCCATCCTATTCATGGTGGAACTCCCTTTTTTCCTTATTTCTTAGCCTTCTTTGATCCAGGCGTTTGTATCTGTTTCTGTTTTCTTGCCAATGATCTTGCTTTCCCCCCAACCGATAGTGATTTGTCCACAACCTGATCTGTTATGCTGATTTGGTGAATAGTGACACGAGGACTTGCTGCTGCCCGGGTCATACATTGCGGAAATTTTGTCTACTCTACTTCTTTCTTACGTTCATCCCTCCTAACGCCGAGCTTTCTGCCTGTTTTCCTCCCCGATGTAACTGAGATTGCAATTTTTGCAAGAACTCGTAAATGACATCTGTGGTGTCAAAATGTCTCTCTTGTCTTTGGGATGAACTAATAAACTGCGGAAGTGCAAGTGGGGCTTCATGTCGTAGCTATGTTGTCACTGTTTTGAGGGTGCGGGAAATTTTCTCAGGTGACACCTTGTACGTATGGGAGAACGGCCATTTCCTCTTCATTCCTGATCTGAATCTTTCTTGTTTAGTCTGTTTCTTCTTTCTTTTGTCTTTGGGGATGTTCATCTGTTCAAGACGCGGTGTAAAGACACTCTGGATAACCACAATGTTTTTAAGTCTTCATGGTGATCTTTTTCTCTCCTGATCTTTATCCTATCCTCCTCCTCAGTAACTATCCTATCTTTTCTATCATATAGTGTCCTTACAACACCAAGCTTGTGATGCAGCGGATGGTGAGAATTATAGTGTTAGGTACTAGGTGTCTGTGTGAAGTAGGTTTTCTGTACACCAGTAGTTTGACGGATCCATCCTCCTTTCTTACAATGAGGGTGTCAAGACCTGGATCTGTTCGTCCTTCTCTTCCTCACAGTAAATTTGATGAGTGTCGGACTTATCGATGGTGTTGAGATGGTCAGTTAAGCCCTGGAAACCCTCAGCTTTCTTAACTATTTCCAACACATCATCCACGTATCTGAGCCAAAGTTTAGGTTTGATGTTCATGGGTGCATGTCATGGCCTCCTGTTCCAAGGCTTCCCATGAAAGATATTGGCCGCAATAGTGAAACTGGGCTTCCATGGCGGTACCAAGAGCTTGGCGGTATTCTCCCTCTGCATGTAAAATACTAGTGTAATATGAAGTTCTATAGTTTACCCATCTTCGCTTTGGTAACGATCCACTTTCTTTCTTTTGTTGTAATCTTTCAATGTTTTGTTTCACTTATCTAATCTGTAGTTTACAATATCAAACTTTATCGATGGGTGTGTTGTGAAAGACTACGACGTCGTGGGAATTCAAAATGTCTTCCTCGTCGATAACTACTTCTCCAATTGCTTCAGCGTATATGTTTGGAATTATGGACATGATTCATGTTTTTTCCTACTAAGCCACCAAGAATATCAGCCAGCCATCGAGATTATTGTACCCTATAGTTCCCGTATAGTCGACCTATTGGGCGTATAACGGACAATTGTTCTTGTGTATCTTAGGAGTACAATAAGGCGAGGTATTTGTCAGCTGTGGATTGAAGGTGTTATATTTGCTCTCAGATATCGTACCTTCCTTCTTCAATAGTTTAAAACAGGCGGTGAGCTTCCGTTTCTACTTGGCAGTAGATCAATGGCAGTTCTTCATATGTCTTTTTGTCATTCAGCATCAGGCCAACTTTTTCCTCATAACAGATTATCAAGAACTACGGTGGATTTGGCCTTTATCTGCGGAAGAGAATGATGTACTTTCTTCCTTTTTGAAGGTCTTGATGCTTGTCTCTCATCTTAGTGACATTTTGCAGCGGTGGTTTAGCCGATGTCAAAATACTTGTCACTTTGGCTCTAAGTTGGATTCCATCGGCCAGTCGGGTAGGTCTGTGCACGCTAGATCAGTTGCCAACACAACTTCATCCGACACAAAATATCGGAAGGAGATCAGGATATGAGTAAATCAGCTTTAGCCAATACATTTGTTTTGAGCACTGTTAAGTTTATATTAGAGAGATTCACGACCCATGTTTTGAGTTGGGAACCCGATAGGTCGATCTTTCCATCGGGGCTTTTTTGGTTAATCGCGGATTTTTACTTGCTAACCTTTCCAACTTCTGTAGGTGATGTTGTTTAGTGTTTACAAACGTGGAATCCTTTCAGTCGCAATCTTATTGACACTACCTGTCCCAGGTCCGATTTCGCGGGAATTTTGTCGTAACAACGGCATCCAGATCTTGTTTTTTGGTTTTAAGAAAATGTTTTATTGTTCACCACACGAACAGATCATGTTGTGGACAAAAATCACATATCGGTGGGGGGAGGAGTACGATCATTGGAAAAAGAACAGAAACAATGATACAAACGCTGATCAAAGATGGCTATAGATAATAAGGAAAAAAGGGAGTTCCACCATGAATAGGGATGAAGGACCATATTTTCTTAAATCACATTTATGATAAGATCCCGGATGAAAAACACCGGAGTAAAATCAACTGGCAACACCAACATCGTCGCCAAGAGACATCAAGCGTGTCAGAATCATCACAGTGTTTGCTAAAGCAAAAACAGCGCTTGCCGAACGTTCACGTAAGTGAACAAACAAAAATTAATGGATTAGTTGAAATAGAACAAGTTAAATACTCATACTACCCATCCGTGAACCTATCAACGACAATGGTGGCATGATCAGTGAACAAGCACAATAATAACCTCACACGAATTTCACCCAAATGGGTGTTAAGTGGATTTGTCTCAAAACAGAGTTTGTTTTTACCTATTATATAGATGAGGTGTGCTTACCTGTCCAATGTTGATGTATTACAAATTGAATCCTCAAGGCCGTGCAAGAAATCCCAAAAAAATTACACACTAAAAAAATGACCGGCCCAACTCATGACGTCATGATTTTGACGACTGGCAAAACACTTATGGACTCCTGGCCATCTTTAAGACTTGGCGACCCAAATCAAAAGATGATCATGTAGGGGGTTGGGTTCCTGGGAGGGAATCAAAATTGGACAGGTAAGCAAACCTATTAAATAATATGTAAAAACACTTTTCTGTTGAACATATTCTTACGATGAGTGCTTACCTTAATTCCAATGTTGATGTATTACAAATTGCATCAACATCCAGACTGGCAAGATCAGTGGCGGTGGTACAATGAGCAATACAATTTGCCATAGAGTCAAGGACCGGACAGGTTCGGCGTGACAATTCCGATCCGCACGAATGGAGTTACATACCAAAACAGTCGATCGGGATCGCGAATTACACTGTATAAATAGTGCACAACAGTACAAACCACATACATAAGTAGACTAAACCGTTACGTTTACTACCGATTAGACTTAGACTTACCTAGTTGTTTGCTGGATTTCGCTGCGTATTACTAAGAACCAATCCAGCAAAAATGGGCGTTGCTCTGTGTCCTGACTATGAATGTCCCGTAAATTGATTGAGGGAGAAAGTCGTCGCAGTTGTAAGAACGGGGCGGACCACGATTTCCTTCAGCGAAACACCACGTGCGAAAGCTGTTGAGCTCGCAATCGATCGTGTAGAATGAGCAGTCACGTACCGCCCTATGCAACGGCGTTCGCTTTTCAAGAACAGAGACAATCATGTGCCAGAGTGGCCTTCGTGACGCGTTCTGCGGAGACGCGAAGTTAGAAAAAGTGACCGTGCTCCCCGAATTGGCTGTGTTTTTTGCAGGATAGTAGCGCAGCGCGCGCACCGGACAAAGTACACCATCCTCCCTGACAGACGATCCGTGCTCTTTCGGGAGAAATATGGGTTGCGGTAAAGGATGGGCGTTCGTTCTTGGCCAGGAAACCAGGCTTAAAGTCCGCCAGTCCGCGCTAGAACTAGGTCACAGGCAGACAGCGCGTGTAGTTCTGAGCAGTGGCGCCTGAAAGCCATAGCAAGGGAATCGAGTCTTACAGAGAGATTCTATCAAAAGTAGCATGTTTCATCGGCTAGAATGGCGGCTTTGAAATATATTCCAATACCGATTCAGATTCACATCGGGACAATTCTACGCACAGGAGGACGAGAATTGTACATTCCATCCAGGAGATGACATATCGCATCATTGTCTTTAAGACGCGTGCCGCCTGGAGAACCTTCGTGAGTTGCCTGAATTGCGGACCGATAATTCGGAGTAGCAGCTTCTAACCAGAATCGAAACTGTCCGTGAGGAAGTCCGCGATAGCCGCTATCGGGGCGCGGTGGAGGAGAACATCCTCTCAGGCAACACCGGGTGTAGGAACCCAGACAATCAGAGTAAACTTTGAGTGTGAGTTCTTCTACCACGGAGGCGCAGCATCGCAGACTCGTCGAGAAATCCGCCCTTTTGAAGTGTTCATGACAGCGGCCACCACAGTCAACGATAGGTGTTAGAGGAGTGGTGGACTGTCTCCCCCACCTGGCACCCGGATTAGATCCCAGTATTGAGGCAGAAGCCGTGGACGGACCTATCAGCAGGTCTACCATCGCCGGAACCAAAGATGTTTGGCCAGAACGGCGCGACTAGAAGGACGTCGCACCGTTCCCGTTCGATCTTTAACTATGCGTGATGGAGGATCGATATGGCGGGAAAGGATGTGTCATGCCCTCCCAGCTTATCGATAGAGGCCGTCTATCGCAACGCTCCGTCGTCCGCTGAATGAGAGGCAATAAACCGGAAGTTGCCAGTTGACGCCGAGGCGAAAAACAGGCGATTGACGGATGAAACAGTTATGTGAACACACCGTCTGAACCACCCTGAGGAGACAGGGACCTTCTGTCGGTCCCCTCCCGCCGCCATTTGCCCCGTGAGAGGCTGTCCGCCAGGGTGGAAAAAACTGGGTTAACGCGGCCGCATGGCCGCCGGGAAATTCGGGAAGCTCGCGGGAAATTTGTAAGCTTACCCAAAAAAAAAAAAAAAAGGAAAGAATAAAATTTTTTTTTTTTTTAAAAAAGAAAAAAGAAAAAAAAAAGGAAATTTGTCAGCTTACCAAAACCAAACCAATTTAAATGAAGAGAAAACGTGAACAGACAATTATTGTGATCGAAGACATTCATCCGTGTCTTCAGTTGTTATTGTAAATAATCATAATTAATGTCGATCTTTGAGATATAAATTAGTTCACTATTTGCCCACTCAAACTCCACTATTGCGTGCGTAGCGAGTAGCAGTCGCTGTCATTTACCTATTTCGGTAGATTTTGTGCTTACCTTTTTAAATCCAATGTTCCTTCTAAAAGTTTTCAAGTGACAATCGCGCTCGTGCGTAATCATCATTACACCACACCACGAGGCCTGGTGTGGTGTATGTGTGGTGGGTGTTGTGTACTGGATGATGCAGAGGTAGGTTACTGACGGTAAACATCTATGGGTTGTACTTTGCCAATGGATTATTTTAATTCCAATCCTGCGCTATTTCAGGAAAATAACATCCTGAATAGATAATTTAACGTTTCATTAACCCATTTCAAAATGTATATTTGTGGATGGCTAAGATGATTATAAAAATACGGGGTTTACGTCGAGGATGAAATGCCATGTTATAATGGGCAAAGTGAAAAGTACAAAGTCCGTTGACCTTGGCCAGACTTGGGCCTTGAGTTGAGGCAAGAAGCTGCGTGTCGTGAGTCCGTGGGTGCCACGGTGCTGCGGTCGAAATGCTCATTTTAAAATCTCCGGGTTAATAATAATAATGAAATGATCCGTTATTGTGGTCTCGCTTCATTTTAAAGGTTAAAGTGTTATACTTTCGTCGAAGGTAGGCCTAAACAAATAACGGAAAGTGCAAAGAAAATAATTTAAAAAAATACACTTTAGATGAAACTGATACGAGATTTCAACAACAAGAACAACAAAATATTAATTATACATCATATTGTTTATCTGTCCGTTCGGTTCGCCTGTACAGGATTCTTGTGGTTAATTAATAGCCGCGAGCGTGCGAGCGAGCAATCTCTTTTCTGGGGCTAATTATAAGTTGTTGGGAAATCCACCAGCCGCCTTGATATTAATAGTAGGGGCACCAGTTCAATTAGGAATATGTGATACCCAAAATATCTTTGGCGCATGCGCAAATTTCTTACTACACGTGCATGGGATTCACAAGCTTATGATAAGTTAAGTGTGACAGTGAGGGAGGTACGTGAACCGATGACGCGGCTCGCAATCATTGTGTTTCGGAAAAAAGGAAACCATAAACATTGACAGACGACCGAGACGAGATGACCAGGACATGATACGCACGTGGTGAAAAAAATAGGCAAGATAAAATTTTGTTATTATCATCATCGTTTTTATTCATGTTTCTAATTCTTCTGTGATCACATTTACACACACAGCACACAACATTCAGCATTGAATTCTCATACTCGAAATTGTGAAAAATGGTGCACCAAATCGCGTCATTCTGAATGTCATTTTTTCAAAAAGCTTCAGATTCTGAGGGGGGCCATCCCCTCAGGCTCCCTTCGCAGCCGTCTATGCGGAGGAATTAGGGGAATATTCAATATTGGTTACGGGAAATAAACATTTTTATCCAGCCTGCTGCCGCTAGGACGCTTCGATTTTGTCCCGGCGTGGGATCGCTCCGGACTGCGACACCATCGATAAGCTTGAGGTGTGAAGACAAAGCGAGGGGGGACGCTGTTCCGCCCCGCTGTTGACATGGGCACGACGTCGAGTTGTCCGACTGGATCGTGACCTTGCAGCCCATCAACTGTTGTTCGAATCTCTGAAGCGCACGGAACACGCCAGAGCCGAGATGGTGATTTGGTGATATGTAAGCTGCGCTCGGAGACCACTCGCCGAAGACCCGGAGGTCTTACCAAGATGAGCTCCCCAGCCCTCCTTCGAGGCGTCCGTCATCAAGACATGCACCGAAGGACGAGCCGGAAACTTCATCCCCACCTCGAGGTTGGGGCGGTGCTTCCACCAAGTGAGCTTGTCCCTGATGAGTTGAGTCATCGGAACAGTGTAGACAGAGTGGATGACCGACTGGGTCTGTAATGAGCTAGAAGATGGAGTGT